>LQNS02278160.1:2632660-2653477 GCA_001587735.2 Parhyale hawaiensis
AGATCTGAACCTTTAGTTATGAAAGCGACCTGAGTTTAGAGCGTAGAGCTAAACGTGCTCAACCAATACAAAACTTGGTTTGTGAAATATGCGTTTTCGGATAATTCTTAGGTCACTGTTAAATAATGACTTAGCTAAAACTGTTTAATGACGAGAACAGTTTCTTTCTAACTAGCTCTACAGAGTCATTGAGCAGTTATTGTGACATAATGTTTAATTGAACATTTTAATCACATTGTAAAGCAATTTCTATTTTAATTCAAGTTCATTTTGCTAATTTAATATCATCTTTGTTAATATAATTTATTATTATTTTTTTTGTGGAGTGCCAGATCAAGGCACTACAGTGTCAAGTGACCCGGAGGTGAGAAAAAGTATAATAAAACAACGCTTCATGCATTTATTTTGTGTACGCTCCTTAATGAAATAGACACAAAATAGGTCAGGTTATAGATTTTATACTAAGCTGCGTTTCCATAGAGATCGATGACCAAGTTGCGAAAGATGGCAAATGTGGGATCCTTATGATATCCCTATGTCTGGAAGCACTTTTTGCTTCAAATATTTCTTGAAATCGAAACAGTAATGTTAACTGCAGATTCTCTTAGCTGTTTGCTCTCAGTTCACGACGTATAAATTCAGTCTATGATCAACGAAGCCCACACAAAGCGATGATTTTTCACGGGGCAGTAGACACAGATAGATACTTCTAGCTAGCTGTCTTTCTTTGACACAACAGTTTTCGGTTCAACAGAAAACCTTAGATGTACTGAAGACTAATTCTTCAGTATTTAGGATTTGCCGTGGGGAATTTAAAATGTAACGGAGGGTACAACAGTCTGCTGTGTTGTCCCAACCGGCGCAACTACGATGCCTCGCGACACCCATGCATTGCTGCAACACGACCCCCGTAAAAATCGCATTGCGTCGCTTGTTGCCTTCTGTGAGGGCCCGGCTTAAGGTGGGGGACGATTGTGCTGCTAATGCTGGCACTCGGCATTTACACAAACAACTTGATGCAAGGATACGAGATTCGGATGTCATTTATGCTACGGTATCTATGCTACCGATTTTAAACATACAGGGTGTCCGGCACTTTTGGGAACAAACTTCAACATGAGGTTTTTAGGACCGTTAAAATAAACATTTTTTACTAAATAAAGATGTGGTCAAAAATGCTTCGTTGAAAAAGTTACCAAAACTTTAAATTTGAGAAATATTGAACTGATATTCATTGGTAAGGACTAGCAAGGAATTGAAACGTGTACGTTAGGCAAACAATTTTATTATTAACACAAGAAGCAGGAGATCAATTACAAAAGATGTTCAAAATGGTGCCCATCTACATCGATGCAAGCAGTCAATTGCCGATGCAATGATAGCCGGAAGCGTTCGAATACTTCAGGAGTTTCACCGACTCATGCTGATGCTTCACTAAGTCTATCAAGGAGGTCTGCTTCAGACTGAACCGGGGTTTCGTACACCAAGCTCTTAACATAACCCCGTAGGTAGAAATAAAACTGCGTCAAATCAGGAAATCTTCGCGGCCATGCAATGGGTGTAGTGTTGATGTTGCTGTCGTGTTGAGGTTGCTGCTGTTGATGACTTTTTGGAAGATCCAATGAAGAGTTATTTTGTTCCGAAATATATGTAACTTCTTAAATTTACGTAAAAAGGTTTGGTTGACGACTCATTGTTAGATGTTCATCTTGTGTATTTTTGGAATCACCGTGGCAGTTGTAGGCTAGACACACAAGATGACTCAGCTATAATTCAATTACAGGGTGATGAATGATCATGGCAAATGAGGCCATGACGTCGCTAACGCACTCTACTAGGTGTATAAAAATAGAGGTTAGCGGAACAAGTTCGAGGGCAACTGCCTGTCGGCCCTCCAACCTCAAAAACTGAAAAACTCAATTCGGACAGGTTAAACCCTCGACAGGTCGGGTTCAACCCCCTCTATTCGCATCTTCAAATGCAAACATTTCTATCGTAAAAATGTCCCCTCCTACATATGCTTATTCGTCACTGCTCTGATTACGTTACAGCGAATTTCCTACGAGGGAGTAGAGAACCCTCATTGGTGGCTTCCTTTGTTGAGGAGGCCTCTCCTTTAGCTGTCCCTTGATCCTACCCAAGAAAAGAAATAAAACTGTAGACTCCATACAAGAATATCAGTTACCAGCTGCTTTTCACGCACCATTTGACTTACGAACGGCGAAACTCAAGCTTGGTTTGCGTTTTGTTTTTTTGTTCAAAGCCCATTAATTTCCTACCACAGGTTGTCACAGCCATAGACCTGCACGACCCTTTTTGAACCTTATACCCTCGTAGCTGCCCTCTGCTTCAGACCTCCCGTCAATCACTGCACTATTCCTAGGCCGAGTCGAGCGTTTTATAATTCATACAAGATTTGTACGGCTTGTTTCGCCTGGCGAGCAATTATTTGAGATTGAACAGCTTTTAGTAAAGAACCCGTCCAATTATTTTGTTTTCATGCGCAAATTATTAAATGACCTATCACGACGTATATGTGTATCACGATATTAGCTTCCAATGTTTTTCTAACAATATACCGATAGTGATTGCAGCTTTCTGACAACAGCTAAAAAACATGGTTCTTATTACGAGGGTCGGAATTATAGAATTTATGGCAGGACTTCTTATGATTACGACACGGTACCTCGACGTCCAATCGAGCGATTTAGATCATCAGGCATTCAATAACTGCCTAACGTCAGTGGAGGAAACTCGCAGCATCGTCGTTGACACCTTTGCTTACATTGAACTGCTCAGGAATGTTAACAAACCCATCCTATTGTTTGGTGTCGTGCAAAATTCAGAACAGTGGATAAAGATTTTATATCTTTGTAACTTTTAACGAAACATTTTAGACCACATCTTTATCTAGTAAAAAATGTTTAATTTAACGGTCCTAACCGAATGTTAAAGTTTGTTCCCAAAAGTGCCGGACACCTGCATATCTAAACGGCACGCGAGCTGCTCATCATAGCAACCAGTTGGGCGTAGAGATGCATATGTGGCCCCGGGCATTAGACGAGTTGAAAAAGGGAGCACTTATCTTTTCAAAATTTGAGTCGGCTGTTGCAGCGAATCCTTCAGAAACATATTAGTAACAAAAGCATATTAGATGAAAAAGTCTTCAGTAATTCCTCGCTGTAATTTTTGACAGCCCGGGTACTTTAGCGACTATATAACAGTGACCCAATTGTAACTCAGGCGATACACTCTGCACAGCCACAGCTACGAGTACCTCCTCCAGGAGTCACACATTCCTGACGGCTATAGCTCCGGAGGCCACCTTAATCCGTAGTCTTCTCTCTTCCGCCCCAACTAACTTGACGTCTCCAAGCATCCAAGGATCTGCAGCCATAAATCGTGCTTGCATGATCGTCTCTTTGGCTGAGGTTTTTCCTTTTTTCATCTTCCTCAGTCATATAAATGATACTGACATAATGGCAATATCTCATAGAGGGCCGGAGCGTGTGTTCTGACAGCGTTCTGGAGATAGACCTACCGCCTATCTAATCTGTTAGTTTAGCAGTGGCCAGGCGCGCCATTTCTGAAAGGAAATGAGGCACCAAGCATCTCAAACCCTACAGGGCTCGGCCGAACGAATTCGCTCAGCCATGCGGCACAGGGCAAGAAACGAAAAAAGACTGTAGAAGAAATATCCTTGCGGAGGGTCCTTCTCGTGGCCCCTCACACGGAAGCAGATAGGCACGAATGGGATGGGTCGCTTTGTGACTAATATCACCATTCGGCAGCCCAACTCAAGAAACAGGAAGGGAAATATAAACAACCTACAACAAACCTTGTCAGCAGAAATTTCAGCCAGCTGCAATATCTCCTGCGGAAAAGGCACTCGGGTTTGCCTCTGGGCGAGGCCCATTTATATTCTGACAGGAAAACGGCTCTGAGGCGTCAGAGCTGGGAACGTCAAGAAAAATTATACGTTGTAGCAAAAGCTTACAAAGGGCTGGACTAAAATGCGCCAATACAAAATTTGGAAACCATTAACATAATTTATTAACGAAGCACGTAGTAATCAAAGTGGGAATAGTCACATTCTTACAGATAAAAATAGACTGTCGAGGGATCGAGGGGGAAAGACATATAATTTTTGGTAAGACGGGCAAAAGAAACATACAAATTAGAGCTAATTTTGTAATCAAAAAAATCCTTTTTACTGGAGTCGATAGAAATCACTGCACATGAGCAAAGATCAACAAACATGTTAGTTAACTGAACAAGATGTTACCAAGAGATGAAATACAAGGGACAGCTTTGCCAACAAATAGAAGGGGAAACCCAAGCACACAGAATCTCCTCACATAAGAACATCAGAGAGTGAAAGAAATTTTAAAGCTTCTTGAAATGCAGTCAACTTCAACTTTTCTTAAACTTATTTCGAATATTGTCCGTGAAGTTTTTCCATAAGTAACTAGAGCACTCTGAGAGCGCATACCTCCGCCAAGTGAGCCAACGGTAGCAAAAATTCAAATTGGCTCTGAAACAATAATTTTCTTTGCATAAACTCCAAAATCTAATCATTTGTGCCTTTTTATANGTTTGCCTTGGAACCGTTACGATGCCGTACGGGCCAGTATTCCCGTTCGTTTTTTCCATCGTGTGTAGATGTTTGGAATGGCCTTGATGGCTCTGTCTTTGCTGGTGCTGGTATTGGCAGCTTTAAACGATCTGTACACAGAGCTATTCTGTGATCTCGGATCTTTTTTTTTCACTCTTCAGTTTTCTCCACAAGCTGGGCTGGTTGCGTGGGGGTTTGTTAATCTTATGGAGCTTTTCCATTCCTACGTCGCCAGTCTGGTGTGATTTAATAATATAATAATAATGATAGGCCTACCGCCTATCTAATCTGTTAGTTTAGCAGTGGCCAGGCGCACCATTTCTGAAAGGAAATGAGGCGCCAAGCATCTCAAACCCTACCCGGCTCGGCCGAACGAATTCGCTCAGCTATGCGGCACAGGGCAAGAAACGAAAAAAGATGATGGAAGAAATATCCTTGCGGAGGGTCCTTCTCCTGGCCCCCCACACGGGAGCAGATAGGCAAGAATGGGATGGGTCGCTTTGTGACTAATATCACCATTCGGCAGCCCAACTCAAGAAACAGAAGGGGAAATATAAACAACCTAGGCACCTAACTTTTCAAAACAAACCTTGTCAGCAGAAACTTCAGCCAGCTGCAATATCTCCTGCGGAAAAGGCACTCGGGTTTGTCTCTGGGCGAGGCCCATTTATATTCTGACAGGAAAACAGCTCTGACGGCGCCAGAGCTGGGAACGTCAAGAAAAATTATTCGTTGTAGCATAAGCTTACAAATGGCTGGACTAAAATTCGCCAATACAAAATTTGGAAGCCATTAACATAATTTATTAACGAAGCACGTAGTAATCAAAGTGATAATAGTCACATTCTTACAGATAATAGCCTGTCGAGGGGGGGGGGGGGAAAGACATATAATTTTTTGGTAAGACGGGCAAAAGAAACATACAGATTATAGCTAATTATGTAATCAGAAAAATCATTTTTACCGGAGTCGATAGAAATTACTGCACATGAGCAAAGATCAAAAACAGGTTAGTTAACTGAACAAGATGTTACCAAGAGATGAAATACAAGGGACAGCTTTGCCAACAAATAGAAGGGGAAACCCAAGCACACAGAATCTCCTCAGATAAGAACATCAGCGAGTGAAAGAAATTTTAAAGCTTCTTGAAATGCAGTCAACTTCAACTTTTCTTAAACTTATTTCGAATATTGTCCGTGAAGTTGTTCCATAAGTAACAAGTCTCGTTGCTAGCTCAGGTCGCTGGCAACAGTGCCGAACTACACACATTGAGCTTACAATACAATCTGAGCTTGACTAATGTTGTAGCGGGTCACTTCGACGACTTCACCAATCGCCCGCCCTCCTCAAACCTCCCCACGAAGGAGAAGTACGCACTGTAGAGGCATGACGTGGCACGACAGCTCAGTCTCCAAGTAGTACCCTGCGAGTGAAGTCGCGTGCTCCCGAGCTGTCGCCTGTGCCAAGGCTGCTATAAAGTTAACGTGCCGTAATGCGGCAGTTTGTAAGTTGGGCCTTTTGCGGGTAGGCTGTGAAGTTTTGTGCGGCCACGGCGGTTGGGTTGACCTGGTGTTAATTTGATAGGCTAGTGCTATTGCCCGATACTGGGGTTGTACTGATGATGTTTGGCCCCCGTGTATTAGGCCCACCATAACGCTGTAAATACTGCTCCTATTGTACAAATGTTGCTGTAATATACCCCAGAGTTTTGCCTGTTTCTGAGTTTGCTACCACCTTCTTCTCCTGCCGAATAAAGTTGGAGTCCAATATTTTGATGACAGCTTCAGATGGGCTAGTTACTGCGATCGCTGCCCGAGATGCCTAATGACTAGGTGAAACTTAATGGACACATTGTGCTAACATCAGGTGACTGTGCTCATCATTTGAAACCCAAATCGATCAGTATCAGTCTTTGACAGAGCCTTCTCATTTGGCTCTCTGAGCCCTATTATAGTGAAATCTATTGTCTGTCACCAGTAGCAATTGTCAATAGTAACCTGGCTTTATGATTACTTGGATAGGTGTCTCGGGGATGAGATCGTCGTAAACCATTAATTGAGCAATCTGGCGGCTGACTTTCGGAACTTCAGTCAGCCGATAGTCACAGTCCGGCGAATCATAGTTTGGACTTTGGGGTGATAGGTTTGCCATTTGGCGGATAGATACTTTGCAAGTTCGCCGGATCGGGCAAGGATTAGCTTGACTTTTGGAGTTTTGCTCCCCCCCTGATTCGCTGGACTGTACTTTCGGCATCTAGTCCAGTTGCTGCCTCTGACCATTGTTGCATCTTATACCTAGGGCTTTATCACTGAGCCTAGCCAGCTCGTCAGTCAGAAAAGATTATTTTTCCTAATTTCATACTTAGCGGTACTATAATAGTTGAGTGAAACTTAGGATTTTTTGGCCGATTTCATCACTTCTGTAGCTAGGTTCTGGACTTGGCCAGTGTGGCTGGGGCGATCAGGTGCTCCCAGTAATTTGTGCCGCCTAATTCTCTTACTTCTCACCACTAGCCGGTACTTTTGATAGCTACAATTAGGCAATAGAGTATATAATTTATACAGTTAGTTTTCTCCGTTTATTGAATTATCAACAGTAGTTCCTTTGTTGTCACAACACTTGCCAATAATCCCCAGCATTCAGCAACATAGCAGATATAACAGGTGCATGCGATTAGCAGCGAGTCATTAGGCCTAATCTCGACAAAACTGGTGCAACCGTCTCTGGACTCTGTGACCTTTACGGTCCTCTTAGGCCTGACCTCACGGTGGTGCGCCCCATAGCATTACTGGCTATTGTGCTAGAGCTATTGAGAGGCGGCACGGGGCCGTGAGTGACGTGTTAGGATTGGGTGAGAGGTTCAGGTTGGGCGCAACCATAGCAAGTGACCAACTAGTTTGGTCGGGCGGTGAGGTGGTGCCTTAGTGTGGCATATTGGATAAACATTGGGGCGGCAGCAGCATTGGCGGCTGTTGTTGTGGTGTGCGCCCAGCCCGCACCCCTTTCCCCAAAAGGACGCGCTGCCTACCACAATGTCTGTAATTATAATGCAATCTTATCACTCGAGACTTCAGCCCTAAAGCAAGTGAGCCATCCACAATAACGTAACTGTAGGCAGCCGTTCAGTGAGAAATAAAAGCAATACACACATAGCGAAAGATGAAGCTGGCAGTGGCTTGTGGATGTTATAAGTCTTATGTTACTCGCCCAGATAAGCAGCAGTTTATTTTCTGACCCACCGAACTTCCACTAAAACGTTTTGTGCCAACTGTCATATTGTAACGAAGATTTGCTGCATCGTTATTTCGACAAGTGCTGGCAATATGTAGAGAAACTGTTAAGAGTTAAGGCGGATATCGGGACAAAGCGTCATCTTGTGAGACGGACGGGGAAACCCGGGGCATCAGCTGTAGTCCGCAGAAGTGGATAGAAGTACGGAGTCACTCACGTCTGGAAAATAGGACATACTTGTGACAATGGACAATAGGTACCCGATCGAGCTACCTGTGTTGAAACTAGATACCACGTTTTTCACTTGACTACATGATAGTGTCATAAGAAACAGGAGGTAGATGCGAGAGAGGTGGGGGCTGTATTAGCAGCCCTGATGTGATCGCCTCTAACAGAGAGGTTCTGTAAGCTAAGCAGCAAGGAAGTACACTATAGCAATGTCCCAAGCCGGTATCAACATATTGAACACGGAGAAGCAGGCACAATCTGCGTCTATTTACGATACTGCTTGTCTCACGTCTAAATCTTCCATGCTGCTCTCATAAAGCATCATGCTAGCTAGCTCTATACAACCGATTCGTAGTGTAGCACATAGTAGGGCATCGTTACTACCTTCGCGATTGAGTTTAAATTTCTATCGGAGTTTGTCATAAACATAACTCAGAAGTTATCAGCGGATATTCATGAAATTAAGAGATTGTTAGGTATGTTAGGAGGACCTGATGATAAACTTCTGGTGAAGATTCGTTCAACCGTTCGTTTTTCAATATCTTTTCTTGGTAGCATAACAAGAAAGTCATCAGTAGAGCCCGGATTTATTGCAGTTTCCGGCGGTAGTGCAATAACTGCAACGAGAGCTATAATGCAATACATTAGGAAGTGTTCACACCTCCCTCATTGTAACGCGTTTACTCAAACTGATGGACTTGTCGGGTTGATTTGAGAGAAGCAGCTGCAGCAAACGCGGTAGACTGAAGAATGAAGCCTGTCCCTTCTTTCTGAACGCGCTGCGCCATTCAAGTTCATCAAACAAAACTGATAAATACTAAATTTATCCTCTGTAGAGTTCATAGAATATGGACACGTCGAAAAAAAAAGATGTTTTTTTATCTTCACTTTAATGATCAGAATCACTCTACAGTACTCACGTTTGAGAGACGAAAACTAGAAAACCTGAAAATGTTAAAAGAACACGGACGCTATCTTTGACTCGGAAGTCCAACTGATTGCTCTGTGCTGAGGTCTCTTCCGTCGGTTTATCAGGGTGTAACTATTTTTAAGATAGGCTATCCTTATCAAAATCAGTCTATAAGATTATGGGATACGAATGTAACTTTAAACCGACGTGATATATAAGCGAAAATGTAAAGAAACGATATCATAACTGAACGCGCAGTATCATTCCTACGAATGCACACTTCTACGTGTGGAGAGAGAGACCAAAAAAAAGTTGACGCACAGCTCGTGTTCATTTACGAGATTGAAAGCATTACGATGAGGGACGTGTGAACTTATTGTCACTGCCACGTGTCACAAGACTTCAAACGCCATGACAATTGGTCCCCTTGTCAATTATTGTTACATGTTTTTGTTGGGGTAAAACTAGAATTCAGTTTCAAAATCTCAAAATCTGACTAGCCTATTACATTTTTATAACCTTTTTCGTTCGGACGATACATCATGGGAACAGGTAAAGCGAGATATTTGCAAGAATCATTCACGCCTTTAGGAAGAATTGTCAGCACAAGCGCAAAGTATACCTGCTAATAATTTGTGTTAGGAACTGAAATATGTGTCCGTTGATCCACTGACATGATATTCCCGTTCGCTATCCAACTTTTTTTAGTCATTTAAATTTTTTTGCTGTATTTGCCTTTTCTTTCTTTTTCCCCTCTTATTGCTTAGATGCAATAAGTGCAATTTTTAGGAGCTATAACTGCAATATTTTAAGCGCAATAAATCTGGGCTCAAGTCATCAGCGTATTTGACTGAAATTAGCAGGAAATGTCAGAAAAGTTAAGAGCAGTTAATGACCAATTTTTTATGTTATTCCGTTGGTGTGACTGTATGTTTTATGGTGTGTTAGCAACACAACCAAAAAAGTTATAAACGGATGATTCTGAACACTGCAAGAACAGTTAGGACTGTGAAGAGGCACAAATAATCATATTTGAAGATTTTAATAAATAAAGTTATGGACTGATCTACTAGAAATTTACAGAAACTCTTAGAAATGTTATAAGAAACAAATTTCAAAATCTTGGTGACAAAAACCTCGCATTCGGGACTAATTTAAATTTTATTATTATAATTAAAAATTGAATAGTTCATAGCTCTGTTTTCATTAAAGCGGCGATCAAATAGAAGGAGAAATAAGAGGCATATAGTACGTCGATAGAAATGTGGGACCCGTGCACGAGGGTGTAGCTACACAGGTTCAATACGTATGGGAAAAGTAAGTTAGCAAAATAGAGGAAGAACTAATATACCGGTACATAATATTCGTACATACAATATTGTAATATGCGGTCTCAACATGGAAAGGGTCAGACGCATTCCCGGCTACATTTGTTCATGTAAACGGAGGCTTCTAACGACTGTAATCTCAGACAACGAAGGCAAAGGGTTGGAGACTTTGGCATACCTTGTTCGCATCGGAGAACCTCGTAAACTTGAGCGACAGGCAGCATTTCATAAGACTTTCGGGTAGAGCTCTATCGGTTCAAGCTACAAGAATACAGAGTTCTACTCTTGAAATTAAGAGGAGTCGTTGGCACATGGGTCAGTTCTTTGCAGAGAACATAGCATTTCAGTTGTAACTGATGCACTACTAACTACATAGAGTATGAAATAACACCTTCAGTCTCAAATGCAGATACCATCACGATGTTAGGTACAATATTCAATCGTGTCTGATCATTCCAGCAGCTTTACGTCAGAAGAGTCTCTGACTCTTTTATCAACATAGGCATTTGTCATATGACGTAAGTAGCTAAATGTCCATGTTTGAATGGCCAAGCTGAAGGAGCTGTTCGAGAAAGATCTATTCTGGGCAACACCCAAGGTGATAATGAGTACGCAATTAGCGAGTAGTCTGTTGTATTATCGAAATACAACTCAATTGAACAACAGGTATAGCTCTGTCGGTAACTCTTAATAGAAGAGTTCACATCGCTGCTATAGGGCGTCTTAATCCCTTGTACGCTAGGAAACAATCTAAATTGATTGATACTCCCACCTATGATATTGGTGACGATGTTCTAGCGCTGAAGATAAGGGAAGGCAACAAATGGCTTGAAGCTGTAGCAACAAATATGCTTGGCATCAATAACTATGAGGTATACGTAACAGTTATTGATAATACCATGAAAAGATACCTTAAGCAACTTTTGCTTCACGAAGTATCTAATAACAGCTCATGTGTAAATAATAAGCTAGCCATCTAGGAAGTTATCTCTTATCTTCTGAGCACAAATTCGAGCACCAATAACACTGTTCCTACGATGACAAACTCGAATGTGAAGTTTTTGCCTATGAAACGTTCATCGTGAGAAAACAAGTCGAAAGGTATAAGGGTAAGCATTACGCACTCGTTTAATCTAAAAAGGAAGGAGTGTTTTATATGCTTTTCGCACCTACAACATTGTAATATGCAAACGTAATGAAAATAAGTATAAGACACCCCCAAATATGCTAATAATTTTTGAATCCCGCTACATTTCCCCGCGAAAATTTAAAAGTTGCTACTACCTGGCATGAGAATCAGTGCAGATAATCAGTTTCATGATAAGTTCCAGAAAAAAGTTATGACCAAGAGTACAGTTTAAAGACCGGAAACAAGTATAAGACACTTCTGAAAAATAGGTCTATTAGTTCTACATACTTCACAACGCTAAAGAGAGAATAAGTTCACATTCAGTTCGTAAACAACCCTAATTGTCACGATTCACCGGAACACATGTAAACAGTGATAAAGTGGTAAATACAGTCCCCAGAATGCCACGGAATTCTCCCATTACTGACATCGAGAAAGGTCAAACTTGTGCTTAGAACCAAGATGGAAATACATTAGCTTCATTTCAAAGCAAATATCCAGGTCCCGCACTGTTGTGAGTAACTTTCTGAAAGACCCTCAATCATATGAACCCAAAAACGGTCAGGCCGTCCACCGAAAATTACCAATGCTGCCAGGTGTCGACTTTTTCGGGAGGCATCTAAGAGTCAGTTCTGCTCAAGAGAACTGCAATAATCTCAAAACCTACCAATCACTTGAAGACGAGTTTGTCAACTGTTGCACGGCTCCCAAAATTTCATGCATCGAAACAGAAAAACGGCTCCTGCTTTGACTGCTCAGCACAAGAGGTTGCGTGTTGAATGGGTGGAGGCAAAAGTTACAAAGACGGAGGAGACTTGGGACAATGTGATTTTTTTCCGACGACAATAAGTTTAATTTGGACGGGCCTGACGGATCTCAGTGCTACTAGCATGACTTGAGGAAAGAAGCGCAACTTTTTTCAAAAAGACCATTTGGAGGAACATCAGTAATGATCTGGGAAGCCTTTTCTACCTCTGGAAAAGCCAAGTTAGCAGTGATGGGAGGTAGACAAAAATCCGCTCGATACATTAGTGTGTAACTTCAGTGTAAGAAGAAAGTCTTATTCCATTTCTGCATGATGTACATAACAGAACTGCAACGTTTCAGCAGGATAATGCATTCACACCTCAAAGCTAACAAGACTAGTTTGAAATGAAAAACATTCAAGTTTTGGACTAGCGTGCCAAGTCTCCGGACTTGAAGCCAAGGGAAAATCTATAGAGAATTTTTTCACGGCGAGTTGACTATCAGGGACGGCAATTTACAGAGTGTCTTAGACTTATTTCTACCCTTAAACTGTACTTTTGGTCTTGACTTTTTTCTGAAAATTTATCATGAAACTCATTCCAGTATACACACTGATTCTCATGCCATATAGAAGCAACACTCAAATTTTCATGGAAAAAATGTGTCATAATTAAAAAGTTATGAGTATTTTAATAGGTGTCTTACATGCACTTATTTCCACCACTTTAGCTCAACGTATAAATGTTTAGACGCATTCCTGGCTATATTTATGTTTATGTAAACGGAGGTTCGTGCCGACCGTCTCAGTTCATATCAGATAACGAAGGCAAAAGGTCGGAGATTTTACCATAGCTAATTTGCTCACCGGAGAACTTCGTAAACTTAAGCGACAGATAGCATTTCATAAGACTTTCCGGTAAATCTCTATCGGTTCAAGCTATCACATAAATTGCCTTAGTCAGATATATTAAGACATTTGCTCGCCTTGTAAAATAGTGATATTCTCTCTGGTGGAATTAAATCTTCCGGCCTTTAGAAGGTCAACCAAAACCCAAGCAGTGTACCGGCTTTGCGCAGATAGTAAATGAGGTTCGGAAATCATTCGCATAAAAGGAGCTTACTCAAGCAGCAACTCAGCATTTTGATGTAGACCTCGTACCTTGCTTGTCCGCTTGTAGGAGCATTACTAAGCTTCTTCCCACGTAGCAACACCTTGCAACTTGACTTGGATTATATCTTATAAGTCTTTGTATATAAGGCGTAAATAAACAAGATCTTGATGACATTCCTTCACTCTGCACTGCAGCCTGAACCTATTTACTAGACACTGAAGTTGACCCTCACAACCAAGTACGGTGACGAATTCAAATAATAACTCATCCAATCATGCAGTAAAATACTCGCATTATCACGCATGCACCGGCTATGCCCAGCACCCTCAAGTTCCTAAGGTTCCATAGTCCAGCTTATCGAACGCCTTGGCGTATTCCAGGTCCACTACGTCCACCGCCGCTGCAGCGCCGAGCGAATCTGCAATTTGCCGCAGGTAATCCAACAGCTGTGAAAGGTAAGACCTGCCTTGCCTCAATCCGTGCTGATTGCTATTAAAGAGGCCTCCTCTCTCAAAGTAGTCAACTGTTTCACCACGATTTTTTTAATCTTAATGAAATGAGATGTCAGGGCAATTCGCTTGTAATACTTGGGTAAATGTTTCTCTTCTTGTCTATGAACTCGGACAATCACTCCAAGTTTTAATCGTTCCGGTACAATGCTGGTGTCCATGGATCGCGTCCATGAATGGTGCAACATTTTATCTACCTCGTCCTTACAATTTCTGAGGAGCACAGCAGGTATCCGTCAGGCCCAGTAGTCGACGTAGGGGACAACTCCATATAAGTTACAAGGTCATCCTCGGTAACTCCACATCCACCCACAGCACTGGCTCGGGAGCACTCATCAAGTCACTGAAAAGACTTACCTAACTACTAAATCTGAATCCTTTGGTCTACTCAACACGTTTTCATATTGAGCTCTAAGAGTTTAACATTTAGACATCGGCTCAATAACCATCTTATCATTGACCATAAAGGGGCCTTCCATAGACGATGATGCTGAATACCTCTCGCGTATCTATAAAAGTACATGTAATTTGGGTTCCTTCGATAATTGCGATAGCTCGGGCATCCCGATCCATAGCTTCCACCTCGTGAGATAATACCAGATGTCTCTCTATCCCTACGACTCTTGTTACCAGTGCCCTTCTCCTAGCAGAAGCATCAATCTCGGCAAGTCGCTCGAGCAAACGAGTTCACTGTATCACCAGTATCTTTCAGTCTCGGGGTATTTATGAGGAGCATGGAGGCCTTCTCACTAGAGTGTAGTACGAGCAGATATTGTGCAGAGAGTTACAGATAATCTTGGTACTAGTCGTGCGGAGTGGTTCTTAAGGTCCTGGTCGGGCAATCCATCTCTAAAAGATCCTCCAGACACTCGCTCAATTCGCTCGTTCACTCATAAAATTAAGGGAGCCCAATGGGGAAAGCAAACTGAGTTCCATATCACTCAATCATCGTCAGTAAGCTACCATTTGCTAGCAAAAAGAGGCACAAAGCACCTAAAAGACACTAAAAATTGATAAAGAAGACGATCCAAGAACGAGTCACATATGCCGAGGGCACTTCAGTGGCTACCCACACATTAAACACCAGAAACGTCGCCTACTACCATCGATAGTCTATATTACTTGTAAAATTTTATCACTCGTAAAGAGAGTTTAAATTTACAAGACTTGCTGGGCTTTTAATACAAGCCATAGTTGGCTGTATTCTAGACGAACTCAAACTTATAAATACCATGTACAAGTTTCATCGAGAGTTCAATTCTGTTCATTTCATTCTTAGATCTCATTAGTGTACATTCTGGAATGCATTCTTGTTCATGCTTACACGAAGAGTCTCATTCTACAGAAATTTCTTAACTTCCATACGTTATTATTTATATATCTTCAAACTCTACGTTAATTCCCTTGACCCTGACAATAATCTACAGAAGCTCTTGGGATGTACAACAACACTCTGCGCCTGCTGTGTGGACAACGTTGATTGGTTGGCGGAGCGGACGGCAACGTGGCATCGGAGAGTTACCGGTAAGTCGATTGGTTTCCTGCCGACTTCTGGACTACCTTATTTCAATCGTTGAAGTGCTCACCGCTGGAGGACAAATTTCTTCATTCTCAAAAGAATTAAAATCGATCACAATAGCGTATCCAAGAATTAACAATTTAATTATTATTAAGTCCCCATATGGAACACTGAATGACTCAACAGTGTTACGGTTCTGAAATATTTAATTCTACGGTTCAAGCCAAATTCCGCCAGAGGGCGCGTTTGATAGGTTCGGTAAGTCCTGCGATTGGAGTGTCAGCGCTCCATCCCGGTGTAGCAAGGCAGAGAGAGGTGGTACGCTGTTCGACAGTCGAAGTCTGGTGTGCGCTAAAAAATTTACTCTTCTTTAACCTTGCTGCTATATTCTTTTCAACTACCTATTAGTCCGCCCTTCTGACCGACCTTCGTAGTTAATTTCCCTCGTAATTTTAGACTAACCTTTGCACATTCATTACATTAAATAATTTCGGCTGGGTGCCATTCCAATTGTCGGTTACTAAATGCGCTGCTATTACGCTGTGATTGACTTAAGGGCCCATGCTGATCAAGCGATTTCTGTTGATGAATCGTCTCTTTTCCTATGACGTTCTCTTTTCTAATTACCTATCAAGGATGTGCAAAGTATAAATCTCTCTTTTCTTCAGCAAGTGAAAGAGCAATCTCTGCTGTTTCCACTCTTTGGCACTTGTCGTAAGAGGTTTGTATAAAGTGAAAGAGAACTGGAGACTTTGATTGTTTATTGTGGTGTGCCCCAGTGTTGAGATAGAGTGTACGGCGTCTACATATTTAATTTATGAATTTCAGTACGCTGTGAACTGTACGGGGCAGCCATCTTGATCGCCTTCCATCGGCGTGGCCTGGTGTCGCTGGCTGGCTTGTTTCGTTGTTGGCCGCGCCTTTTGCCTTCCATCTTGTTTTCTCCCCTTCCTTCGAGTTGCTTCAACATTAACCTCCCTCTCCCTTATTATTCCTTGAGATTGAGAGGTGAGCAGGATAGTTAAACAAAATTCTTAGTGCTCACGCCCTGACTTGAAACTTACGGAATTAATTAATAGCAATTATACCATCATAAGTAAAAATTTTTGAAAAATATAATGAAATTGAATAAACAGTATTGAAGAATTTTAATTTTAACTTCAGCGAAAAATAGATACCCAGCTGGTATGGTTGTTATTGCATATGCCTTGAATAATACAACTAATTACTTGCAGCTTCAACATCCATTAGTACACAGAGAGTAAACATTTTAACAACAATTTCAGCTGTTGCTCGGGCGCTGATGCGGCCATTTTATACTTCGGCCGGCCTACAGTGCTGCAACGGACTCGCGTTTGCCGAAGTGAAGCTAGCTGTCGTGGTGCTTGGAGTTGCAAATCTTCGTGATGGTCTTCGCCTTTGTTCGGTGACCAGTGATAATTGAAGCGATTTACATAAACTAAAGCTTTTGTTAGTTGTAACAGTTGGTAGCATAACCACGTTCGATTGTTTCTCTGAGATAGTAGTTTCCGTTCAGCCCTTTGCCAAATAATTAAATTAAAATTCATCTTAAATGCAAACATTTGAACTTATATCGAAATAAGAACGCTTTAAAAGCACTCTGAGTTAGTCAACGAAATCGAAATTAAAATATAATCGTTGTACACTTTAAAATAATTTGATATTTTCATAGTAAAAGCGATTGTCTTAAATCCTAGAATTTAGCCCTTATAAATCATTGATTTGGCCTTTTTGCGTTAGATTGAGAGTTATAGCGTCGTTAGCTCTATGTTTACTTCACGTTACTTTGATATTAATCGCCGAATCCTTCTCTGATTTGTAATTCACGAATCTTTGCTTTATTGGAGTAAATAAGATAAAAGTTGCTAGTATAGTCATGTCGATTATAGTTAAGAATTTCTTTCCTTAGACAGACTATAGCATTTTATGAAATATAGAATCTTTTAAATTTGTAACTGTGCTTGAAGAACAAGTAAATTATTTTATTAAGCGCTAAACTATATTACTGATCCTTTTATAAGTGCGGCGCTTTACAAAACAGGTGTACATACTATGAAGTGAGAGAAAAAACCAAAATGACTATACCGTCAGACAGCCATATAAGGTCGTCTGCACAGACTCAACGATGATGCTCGGACTGTCAGGAAGCCTGGCATTTACAGCCTGCACATACGTATTCATCGGACCTGCACTCTCACACAGCAGCGTCTATCATGACAGTCACAGACGCACTCATAATGTCCGCACTGTCCAATAGCTAAGTCTTGCAGTCACAGCAGTACAGACTGTTATGTTTTAACGTCGGTGTGTGAGTTCTTCATGAGTTCGTCCAAGTATTTAGGTGTGATCTTTAACTTTAATGCAGAACAATAAGTTGGTCATGCTATAGTGCAGAATGGTGAATGAACGTTGTCAAATTCTTCTTATATATCTACATCTTATATATATCCTTATAACAGTAAGTCACAAGTGGTCAGTAGGTAAAGCATTGCTTATTGAAAAGGAGGCTGTGTGAAATGCTCCTATGTAGGGACGAGGAAAGTAGGAGGTCTACACAGTTACTGCTGCTCTTGCTATCTAAGCACACGGTTTTAAACACATCACTTCCGCCCACACATTTACGTTTTGGAAGCCGAGGTATATATACCCTAACTTTTGTGTACCTTTGAAGGGTCGGCAGTTTCATAAAACCATCCGTAAGAATTTCTGTCGTTTAAGAGACAGGTAAATATCTCTGCCTATGCTTAGAACAGCAGTTTGAGTGAGAAGCTATAAGGATAAGGCCTTCCGCCGGATCCATCAATGAAAGCTTATGTCTCTAAACTCAAGACCTTGGGTTGGTGGGCAAGTGATTCGTTTTGGTGGATACCATCCGGCCATTGCCTTCGATATCTCGCATGACATTTTAGACGGTCGGTAAAACATCTTGTCTTACATGAGCAAGAATGTAGATAGCAATGCGTTTATATGTTGAGCTAGAATATGCAATGTTGAATGTAAGAGTAAAAAACATATATAACACACACTGACCCATAATGTACTTACAGTCAGAGAGCTGCGTCTTGTAGTCACAGCTGCATAGACTTACCCATAATGCCCGCACTGTCGGACAGCCGCGTCTTGTAGTCACAAAAGATCTCGGAAAGCCTTCGCCCGCTGCTGCTGCTGAGACGCCGGCTGCGGTTAACCAGAGGCCCCACACCAGTGAAGCTCAGCCGCTCTGTAAGAGAGCTTGTCTCATGTATATATCACAGATTTTTAGTCTTAGTGGCACATGGAATCATACAGGAAGACAGCTCAGAGACTTGCTAATTTTTTCGAATTCGATAAAAAGATTAGGTGGTTCGCGAGATCGAACCCGGGACTTGAGCATAGTGCAGCGCAACAGCAACACCAGCGTTGCGAGAGCTAAAATATAAGCTGGCAGTAAGTGCTCACTCATCAGCATAGAGCTACGTGATAGAACTTCCCCTATTGGTGTCTAATCTTACTACCTTTCTCTAATACAAGCTGCACTATCTCAAATGGGACCTATTCACACAGCAGTATCTCAAAATCTAATATAACAGGCATTTTTGGGAATTTCCCATGGAGAGAAGGAAAAACTATCCTTTTTTTATTCGCCATCAGGTGGCGCTCTTCTCGTACCAGAATATGCTCAAAGCCCGCGGTGTATCTGCTGGGATGTCGAGTTTTCAGCCAATTTGTGTTTCTCCTTCAGAAGCATGGGCTGCCAGAGAAGGGGATTTTCATATAACTGTGCATATACTCAAAAATGCCTCAGAAGCAATATCTCGAGCATATTCAAAGGATTTTTTTGCAGCTCAAGCAAAAACTGCTTCGTCAGAGGAAGAATTTAGCTAAAAAAATAACAGTGTCTAGTACATGTGAACAATCGCTTCTTCTGTGCTTCGTTGATCATCAACTCAATTTGTACGTCGTGAACTGAAAAATATAATTTCAATGTAAGGAGAAAGTAATATAAATCGGATTCCTGCAGCTGCAGATATCTTCATTGTTTGATTTTCAATATTAGCTGGTTGACTGAGCAAGAAGTGCATTCAGATATTAGAATACGTTTGCCATAATCTGCGATCTGGCCTAGTTTCCACCTATTAATTTTCAGTGAAGTGTGACAGGATGACGACAGTCTCCAACCTGTCCTAATTTTCACCTGTTTCCTTAAAGCATGACAGAAAATGGATAAAAAAATATTACATGAATACATAGATACATATACACCGGTCTTCATTCCATTGTATATTCTGCTGTTTAAACTATGTTTTCAAAGTAACAGATAAAGACTGTGTGGTCAAAAGTTTGCATGAATTAGCGACACGGTAGGGGGCGTCAAAGAATCCACCCGCTAGCCTAGAAAGGTTTGGGGACCACTGAATTAGACAATAGAGTGTAACACTCAAGCGGTTAGGCTATAATACCTGGTAGAGAGGGTAATCAGAGGAACAAGCAATATGGTTATGGGCACTGGGTAAAGGTGAGCAGCATTTAGTTATAGTTATCAATCCTTCGCAGGCTTATATTTGAAAAAAAGGCCAGATCTACGGACAAAGAAGTTTCTGCAGAACAAGCAATACCACAGAACCTCTGGATAAAATACTACTGTACATGTAAGTACCACCACATTAATGACAGGCCAATGGACACGGCACTTACAAACAACGCACCAGCGCAGTACAGAAGCACACAATTAAGAAGCGCTACTCAAGTGTACCTTTGGCGACCTGCACAGCAACGTGCGGCTGGTGCACCAGCTCCGACGCTGTCTCGCCGCACAGGATCGAGTCGGTGATACTGGAGAACACCGAGCCATCGGGGAGGCAGCTCGGCTTTTGAGTAGCGTCCTCTGCCTCTTCCTGTAAGTGCAACAGACACTACAGAGAAGGACCAACTCCGCATCTTACACTTATGTTAGCTACCATGTACACCAGACAGGATCATTTGATCCTGTAGAATGCCAAGTGAGAGTAAGGGTGACCGTAGAAGCTGATATACGGAATTATAATGTGAAGTTTTTGCTCTCTTGTACAAAAGAAGTACACAACTACAGCGCTCGCGGTGTCAAAAATGACAGCAAGAAATTTGAGATAACCCGTCTACATAGATCCTAGTTATGCAACTAAGCCTAGTAAAAAACAAAGTAAAATGTGTGACCGACAAGAGCAACTATCGCCCTATTGCAGTGGCAACGTCTCTCTCAAAAGTGGTAGAACTAGTGCTTGAGAGACGAATATCAGCGTACATAGTGACTTCAGAGAATCAATTTGGCTTTAAAGCCGAACACGGAACAGAAATGGCTATATTCACACTTAAACAGGCCATAAATCACTTCATTGACAGTGGATCTCCCGTATACCTGTGCTTTCTCGATGCTAAAGCTGCGTTTGACCGAGTTCACCATTATTCTCTATTTAGGTGTATGCTTGAGAGACAAATACCTCCTTATATTG
>LQNS02278160.1:2654148-2675375 GCA_001587735.2 Parhyale hawaiensis
AGAAAAATCTGATAACGCCTTACTCAAGGTGATCCGTAACGGGCCTGGTTACAAACTATCTAACATGTATAGCCGATGGCAGCGCATACTCTTTTCAAGCAGAGGCCAAACAATGGGCCGCAATGCAGTGTAGTTAATAATGATAGTATTACCTGATCTTAGTATCTAATGCAGCTTTAGTATTAAGCTGTCTCCTGTGTACCATTCCATATGTGTACCTAATAAAGTATATTATTATTATTATTATTAAGCATCAAGAGGATACATTACGACGACCAACTCAAATTGTTAATATCGACGAGTAACGCTAAAGTAAAGTCAACTTGACCTTACCCTCAACGAGGAAACCAACACGCACTGGTTTGTGCTGCAGATATAGGTCAACAGGCCCCAGAGGAGTATACGGCTGCGGTCGATCAAAGACCGTCTGAAGCTATGGAACCAGTAGTGGAAGGCTTCATTGCTGGCAAAGGTCAGTAAACCCACGGAGACCGGATGCTGACTGATCACGTCAAGCGCCGCAAAGAACTTGCCTACTTTGTACGGAGGTTTGAATCTGCGGCCTTGAGAGTCAACGTCAAAACTTTTAGTCTGCTATTACTGCTCTCAAACTGCCTTTCTTACTGTAACGCATTCCTTTTCTCTTCTTCATTTTGTCAAAGACTGTACTGGTGATGGCAGGATCTGGGGCGCGTAGACAGCTGGCCGCTTTCGTAGCTATCGATTTATTTTTGCTTCATTATGCTTGAGATCATCTTCTCTGTTGATGGGATTCTTTGTTTCTTCTCCTTTGTATGTTTCTGTTTTTGCCTGTACATTACTGTACATTTATGTTTTTTCATTCTTTCTAGTCTTGCCTTTGCTTCGTGGGGATGTCGAAAGCAACCAAGGACCGGGTCGGGCTCGGGAGTGTCGTCTCCTTTATTGTAATATTAGAGGACTGCATGCGAAATTCGACTTTGTGTCCCATGGTGTGGATGTCGTGTGCTGCTCCGAGACATTGGTGGCTGGCAGAAGGCACGGCGCTAAGCTTGCCTTGGCGGGTTTTCAGTCCCCTTTCGCACGCTGAGTGGATCGGGGCCTGGATTCCGTGGAATGGCCGTCTATGTTCGGAACGGATTCTGTGCTTACTGGCAGTTAGTGCACGAATGCGCCTGTCACGAGATCATTGTTGTAAGGTTATGTGGCCGACTGAATAATTACTATTTATTCTCCTTATATCGGAGCCCTGCAATTGATGATTCTCTTTATGACTGTTTATTGACGGCGATGGCCTCGATCCAGAGCACGGATCCCAAGTCAGCGTTTGTTTTTGTGGGTGACGTTAATGCACACCACAGAGACTGGTTGGGATCTGCATCACCGACTGATTGTCATGGTGTGGCTGCGTTGGACTGTTCCACCTTGTCTGGTTGTGTGCAGCTAGTTCGCGGGGACATGCATATTGCTGGTAACGGTCTCGACCTCGTTATGACTGATGTCCCGGACTTAATGACGGTGTCAGTTGGCTCCCCTATTGGCTCTTCAGACCACTCACACCTGGTTTTATCCTTGGACCTTACTCAGATCGTTCCTGGGGTAGACACCAGGAGATTGCTATTTGTTAAGAGCAGGGCTATTTGGGTGGCTATTACTCGGGCAGTACGAACGTTACCTTGGCGCCAGATTATTCATAGTGAGGATCCTGTCTCTGAGCTTATCGACTTGGCTGTGTCCATTTTGGAGTGGTTTGTCCCTAAGAAGACTATTCTTGAGAGGTCTCGGGATAAGCCCTGGTTTGACGACCAGCGTCGGTTAGCTTTCGAAGCTAAACAAGCGGCGTATCGGCCATGGCGGCGTTCGCGTGACCGCACGTTGTGGCAGACCTATGTTGATCGTAGGGCCGGGCTAAGCACGCGCATGAGGAGGCACAGCGTCGTCTGAGGAAGCGTTCCATGGAGTGTCTGCTGAGCATTGGCCATCCACATCGTTGGTGGAGTGAGCTAAGGGGTTCAGCGTTCGGTGCTGAACCTTCGTTGCCGCCTCTTGTTGGTCCAGGTGGGGGCATCATTACTGATCAGTTGGCAAAGGCGGAGCTTTTGTCGGCTCACTTCGACGGGAAGCAGAGCAGAGATATTATCGGATTGCCTCATGGATGCCACCCTGAACCTCGCTTGACCTCTTTGGCGTTCAGATCTGGTACAATCAAGGTGCTGCTTTAGGGCCTTGATCCGTATGGAGGTGTGGATCCGGTGGGCATGTTTCCTTTGTTTTATAAGGAGCTGGCTGATGTTCTAGCCCCCAAGCTTGCAGTGATCTTTCGGCGCTTGATGCGGTTGTGACGGTGTCACACCATTTACAGTTTGCGCTGGATTCTAGGTAGGAGGCACGCCTTGTCCAGTTGGACTTTGGCGCGGCGTTTGTCAGGGTTAACCACAGGGGTTTATTATACAAACTGGAGTCCTTTGGGGTGGGTGATAGAGTTCTGTCAATCATTCGCGATATTGTTTCAGAGCGAACGCAGAGTGTGTCTGTTGACGGAGTGTCCCTCAGGGTAGTGTGCTTGGCCCGCTGTTGTTTGTTCCCTATAGTTCCCTATACTAGTGACATGCTCTCTTCGCTTGAAAACACGATGATCAACTATGCCGACGATTCCACTTTGATAGCAGTTATACATGCTTCTCGCCTTCGTGATGCTGTTGCTCATCTCTGACTAGGGATTTGTCACGCATTAGTGAATGGTGCTCGGCCTGGAGTATGAAGCTGAATGCCAGTAAGACCAAATCGATGATTGTTAGTCGGTCTCGGACACTCGTACCGCAGCATCCCCAAATGGAGATTGATGACACTTTGCTTCAGGAGTCTAGCTCCCTGGAGATCCTTGGTGTTGTCTTTGATGAGAAGCTCACTTTTGAGCGGCATATTAGGAGGTTGGTGTCACGCACTTCCACTAAGATTGGGCTCCTGCGTAAGGTGAATTCCATGTTTGGTGATAGTCAGGTTGCCCGTAGATGTTTTTATGCGTTTTTGCTGTCTGTGTGGAGTATCGCTCACCGGCCTGGGCTTCAGCTGCTGACACTCACTTGCGTCTGTTGGACCGACTCGTTAGTTCACCCAGCAGGCTGTGCGCTGATAATGGTCTAGTGAACCTGTCCCACAGGAGAAGAGTAGCAGAGCTAGGTATGTTTTATAAGGTGTACAGTAATGAGAGGCATTGGTTGTTTTTTTGCTCTCCCTGCCCTCAAGGTTTCTGGGAGAGAGACTCGTGCTGACTGCTGAGCGCACTCTTTCGCTTTGGAGGCTGTCGTATGTCGAACTAATTAGTTCAGTCGGTGCTTCGTGCCCTGATCGGTTGAGGTTTGGAATTTGTTGCCGGCATCTACTTTTGGTCGTATTGGCCTGTAGTCGTTTAAGTCGGCTGTTAATGTTTTTTTTTTTTGCTGGATTTTTTTAGCAGCGTTTTGGGCTTCCCGGTGCTGCAAGAAGCTTCATCTGGGTTGCATTACCTGTCCGTGGGAGCTCAAGCGTGAAGTTTTAATAATAATAATACCAAACTAGGCTAATGTCGCCTTCTAACACCTATTATAACTGTATACACAGTTCATGTGTATATATACAGTGTGTTACCTTTGATTATGCAAATACAATTTTTTTACTTTGCTTTTCAAGATAAGTGTCTACCTTCGAAATGTCAAGACATATTAACTAAATGTATGGCTATGTTACAAATATAAACAGCACATGTAAAATAAATATCTAGCCATTTCCTAAGTTCATCATACAATTTGCTAATTTACGAGTTTTTTTACTGTTACCTCAGATTATGCAACAACTTAATAAAAATGTTATAGAGGAAATAAATATATACAAATGCACAGGAATATTTTTATTAAACGTCCAAAACCAAGAAATTATAACCAAAACAATTCAATAAACACTGAAATAAGTGTTCAGTAGTGATAAACAAAAGTTAATTTTGAACATGGCAACCTCCATTTTTCACGAATTTTATGAAGCGATTATCATCAGACTTTGCCAGGTTTGATATTTCAGATGGTGGAATAGAATCTGCAGCTGTTTTTACTGAATTCCACAGGCTTACTTTGCTCGAAAACTGCCGACCACCTTCACAGACCTTCCTTTTGATCATCGCCCAGAGGTTCTAAATGGAATTTAAATCAGGGATCTTCGCTGGCCAGGTCATCATCCTTTTTGATTTAAATCCTCCATCCTCAAGCCAGTTAGCAGTGTACCGTGCTCGGTGTGAGGGAGCGTTATCATGTTGAAATACCAATTTGAATCTGCATGCGATAGTCTGGTCATCAAGCCATGGAATCACGTTTGCTTCAAGAAACTGGCAGTACCTTTCTGCATTCAGTTTAACTCATTCTGCCACTTCAAATGGACCAATGAGGGCGTCACCTACTATCCCCTCTCAAAACATACACCTCCACCAACTTGTTAACGGTTAAGCAGTTATTATTATGTTGTGGGTTTTCCCGCCGTATTAGATCATGGTGTCTACTGAAGATTGCTAGGAAAAATTTATGACTTTTTATGACTTTCCAGGATAAATATTTATGACTTTTTTATGACCTTATATTATACGGTATATCCAAAAATACGATTTCATCAAACAATGAATGGAATTAATAACATTTAGTAATATGTTTAATGATTTCAGAAAGGTAGNTCGGTGCTTCGTGCCCTGGTCGGCTAAAGTTTGGAATTTGTTGCCTGCATCGGCTTTTGGTCGTGTTGGCCTGCAGGCTTTTAAGTCGGCTGTTAATGGTTTTTTGCTGGATTTCCTGTAGCAGCGTTTTGGGCTTCCCGGTGTTGGAAATCCCACCTGTCCGTGGGAGCTCAAGCGTGAAGTTTTAATAATAATAATGATAATAATTATCACTGTATACACAGTTCATGTGTATATATACAGTGTGTTACCTTTGATTATGCAAATACAATTTTTTTACTTTGCTTTTCAAGATAAGTGTCTACCTTCGAAATGTCAATATTAACTAAATGTATGGCTATGTTACAAATATAAACAGCACATGTAAAATAAATATCTAGCCATTTTCTAAGTTCATCATAAAATTTGCTAATTTACGAGTTTTTTTTACTGTTACCTCAGATTATGCAACAAGTTAATAAAAATGTTATAAAGAGGAAATAAATATATACAAATGAACAGGAATATTTTAATTAAACGTCCAAAACCAAGAAATTATAACCAAAACAATTCAATAAACACTGAAATAAGTGTTCAGTAGTGGTAAACAAAAGTTAATTTTGAACATGGCAACCTCCATTTTTCACGAATTTTATAAAGCGATTATCATCAGACTTTGCCAGGTTTGATATTTCAGATGGTGGAATAGAATCTGCAGCTGTTTTTACTGAATTCCACAGGCTTACTTTGCTCGAAAACTGCCGACCACCTTCATAGACCTTCCATTTGAACATCGCCCAGAGGTTCTCAATGGAATTTAAATCAGGGCTCTTCGCTGGCCAGGTCATCATCCTTTTTGATTTAAATCCTCCATCCTCAAGCCAGTTAGCAGTGTACCGTGCTCGGTGTGAGGGAGCGTTAACGTGTTGAAATACCAATTTGAATCTGCATGCGATAGTCTGATCATCAAGCCATGGAATCAAGTTTGCTTCAAGAAACTGGCAGTACCTTTCTGCATTCAGTTTAACTCATTCTGCCACTTCAAATGGACCAATGAGGGCGTCACCTACTATCCCCTCTCAAAACATACACCTCCACCAACTTGTTACTTGGTAACGGTTAAGCAGTTATTATTATGTTGTGGGTTTTCCCGCCGTATTAGATACAAAGACTATATAACAGCAATCGAATTTTCAGTGATATAGTTTAGAAGTTTAGTCGAACTCAAATGAGTTCTATTAGAGCAATTTTGGCCAGGTGCACCATGTCTGGCAGAAAATAAGGTGCGAGCATCTCCAACTCCACACGGCTCAGTCGAACGAAATCGCTCAGCAGTGCGGCGCAGAGAAAGAGACGAAAAAGGAAAAGAGAAGAAGACAGAAGAAAGCGAACACTCGTGCGGATGGTCCCTTCCGTGGCCCCCACACGGGAGCAGATAGGAGTCCCTTGGGATGGGTCGCTTGCCACTATTCGGCGGCCCACCTCGCGGAACAGAAAGGGAAAATATAGAGAACCTAACTCTACAAAACTAACCTTCTCAGTAGGAACTGCGGCCAGATGCTACATCCCCTACGGAGAAGGCACTCGGGATCCTTAGGTGCGTGATGCCCAAACATATTGTGGCGGGGAAAGGGTGGTTAAGCAGTGTCTGTTGAGGTCGGTCATGGAGGATCCATCCAAACGCCCAACCATCTGGACCATCAAGAAAGAGTGGCTCTGCATTCGTCAGTAAATATGACATTGGAGAAATCAGTTTTCATGTTCTCTTCAGCCCATTTGACCCTATTTTCTTCATGAATTTTTGTTAGTAGTGGTCGTTCAATTGCCTTTTCCACTTTCTCTAGCTTCTGCAGAACCTCACATCTTGTCTTTCTGATTAGTATTGAGGCTCCAGCGTCTTCAAATATCGCCTTACTTGTAGAAAGTATTCTAGCCGTAGAAACCTTCAAATGTCGCATATCCCGAGCAGTCAATTTCCTGTAGAGGCTCAATCCAGAGCTTTCCGGATGACCTTACCTTCAATTGCATAAGCCTTAATTGTTCGGTGATCACGCGGTAATTCCTTGGAAACTTCGAGTGTTGTCTTACCAGAAGCCAATAACGAGGTCACTTTGATCTTTTCTTTCTTGGTTTGACTGCTTTTCTTGCCCATGTTGACTAAAGAGTGATGTTGCATAATCTGGCGCAACAGCAGAACCCCGTGCGATAAGCAAATGTTGCCAAAAATGAGAAATGGTTCCGTTTTATTTTTCTCTAATTGTTTTTATAGTTACGACATACCTGTGCACCAACTCACTATTAACATTATAAATGTTAGACACTTATCTTTAAAAATAAGTGAAAAATAGTATTTGCTCCAGGTAACATAGTGTACAACTCGTATTGGCCCAATAAATAGAGATACCCCCCAAACAATGAAGTTATAGGTTAGGCCGAGAACCAAGGTTAGGTAAGGCAAGGTAGGTTTTGCTAGCATAAATAGGCCATTAGCAAAACGTGCCTTGCTTTACCTAACCTAATTCTCACTGTAGGCAAACTTCGTCGTACTAGGGTAGTGGTGGGTGGCAGCATCGAAAAATTTTTGGCGTTTATTTGTCGAGATGGGAGGTTTTACCACCGGCAGACTAAATGTCCTGTAAAATGAAATAAGGCGTAACAAATTCCATGGAGTTTGATGGTTTTTCACGAGGTTTTAAACTCGAACCGTTAGACGTACAAGATTTTTGGTACATCTATCGAGCTTTCTTCCATCTAAATGGCAACTTAGAAATATTCTTAGCTACCAAATAGCTCGTTACTAAATCCTTACACAATAAATATGCTTCGCGTGTTCATTTGAGTCCGCTCTTAAAGAAATAGGCGAAAAATTGGCCAGGTTGTAGATTTAGTAGTTAAGTTACGTTTTCGTAGAGATCGATCAAGGAGCTTTAATAGAGCCTTCTTGATATCGATGATCAGGTTGCATGAGATGCCAAAAGTGGTATCATCTCCTTTATCGATCTGAATGCGCTTCTTCCATAGCATTGTTAGTTAATTCACAATATCCCTGTGTGTGAACTGTGAACCTATTGCTATCATAGAGCGTTGTACAGAATGTAGGTCGTGAAGTAGAATAGTGCTATAAATTTTCTCCCTAATCTGTAAGGCNTCCATAGCATTGTTAGTTAATTCACAATATCCCTGTGTGTGAACTGTGAACCTATTGCTATCATAGAGCGTTGTACAGAATGTAGGTCGTGAAGTAGAATAGTGCTATAAATTTTCTCCCTAATCTGTAAGGCTCATTGCGATGTTTTAATCTAGTTTCCTCAACAAGTATTTTATTAAAATTATTGTATGAAAAAAAAAAAAATTCCTACGGGAAGAAACATATATTCTTTCTCATTTTTCTTGTACGAACAGTAGGTTGTGAAGTAGAATTGTACAATCAATTCTTAACCTAGCGTGTAAAACTCATTGCTTATCGTTTTGCACTAGTGTACTGCACAAGTATTGTAATAGAACTATTGTATGAATACCTTCCTACGGGGAGAAATAAATGAGTTTGAATTTGAAATTAACATGTGTTAGTTGAGTCACAATAAACCAATGTGTGAACTTATTGCTACCATAGACATAGAGCGTTGTACAGAATGTAGATTGTGAAGTAGAATAGTGCTATAAATTTGTTCCCTAATCTGTAAGGCTCATTACGATAACGTTTTACGCTAGTTTACTGAGCAAGTATTGTAATAGTATTATGGTATGAAAACCTTCCTACGGGGAGAAATATATGTTTTTCTCTTCGTTCTTTCTTGCTTGAAACACTTCTTGAAACTGGAACAATATGTATGCAGCTTCTGGAGTCCGATTTTATCAGTTTTCTCTAAGGTCGCGACGTAGAAATTCGGCAGATAATCAACGGAGTACCCACAAGATAATTCTTCACGGCAGTAGACAATTATTTCTTCTAGCTTACGGTCTTTCTCTCTGACGGAGCAAATTTTGCTTCATAGGCCAACATTTCAATACTTCAGTGAAGCAGATATTTGAGTTTGCAAGATAGTATCATGGCAACGGTGCACTCATATTGCACATAAGCTGACTGGAGTTGCATTCTCAAGTTTATAAGTGTTTTACCCAAGATTTTACTTCTGCCTCTTAGTTAAGAAAACGCACGTTTAGTTAAAACTGATGATAGGGAACGTAAAAGAAGAACGAGACTACAACAATCTCAAATACAAGAACGAGCTACCAATGGAGAGAGAGATGAAGCAACTATGCGACATGGAGACAAGAAAGACTTGAACCATAAAGGTCACAGAAGGGAAGAGCTGCTGATAGCGTGAGCGGGGAAATGTGGAAATGGCAAATCAGAGAAGAGAGGACCTAAGGATGAGAGCCCGACATAGTATCAATGGAGAAAATGAAGAAGCAAGTCAGAGAAGAGAAGATTCCGCACAGACATATATTGAGCAAAAATAACGATTATTGCGTGATTTTTTTCACACACGGGTCTCCTAGTATATACATACTAGAGTAGCCGCGCTGTCAAACATGACGGCGAGAATTTTGTAGACCCGTCTTCGTTTAATATACTTCTATTACTAATATACTTCTGGAGAATACGCTACATAGACCAACAAAAATTGTCATAAAAAAATGGGTGCTCACTCTGTCAATTGATCTATAGCAGCACAATCGTCCCCGCACTTGTGAAGAAGGGTAGAAAAATTTTTACATTTGCAAGTAGTATAGCATTGCTGAATTAAATAAATTCATCCCCGCGTATCATAGCTACCAAAGCATTGGGCTTCTGCACATTAAAGCTCCTTTTCTCTTGAAGCGAATATTCGCCATCAAAGGTAAACAGTATACCGGAGAATTAATTGTGTCTGCTGCACGTTTAAAATCATCGCTTCGTTTCTGCTTTGTTGATGCGTCGTGAGCTGAGAGCAAACATATGCTCCGATGCATGCAGAAGGTGGAACATACGGAGAGATTCCATTACCGCGATAAGAGAAGCTGCAAATATCTGCACTTTTCCGAAGCAAGGGACGGTATCATGCAAGAAATACATTCAAATAAAGGGATAAAGATCCCACTTTCACCATCTTCTGCAACCTGGTCATCGATCGCGCATAGTATTCTCATTTCACCTGTAAATCTGGCATAAGTTCTGTCAGCAAAGAATTCACACTTGAGTCTTTACAAAAAAAGATGTAGAGGTACGATGGTACTTCTCGCAATAAGCTCCTACATATTCGTACGCCTTTTCTGAGCTCTGTTCCCCATAGCTTACCGATAACTTAATCGTTTATTCTCTTCCATACTTACTTACTTGATGATACTTCGGACGAGGTCCAGGAGGCGTTATGCACGCAACCCATCTTGCGCAGAGGTGATGCTGCAGTCCGTGACGAGCGGGATTCCTAACAGCGAGTTATCCCCACAGTTCACGTAGCCGCTTACAACAGGTTTATCTGGCACTTTCAGTATGTATGCGTCCAGTAAATTTTTAAATTTCACATTCTCTATACCGGTGACATTTCGGATGTGACGTGGCATTTTGTTGAATAATCTTGCCCCCGAACCGCGAAACTATTAGAATACTTTGTGGCCATTACGTCACCAGTTCTGATCGGAATTCGCACGTCACAAGTGCGATCAATACGGCCTGAGTGTCTGGCCTGGATTCGTCCACTGACGTTGACAGAAATGCCTTCTAGAATTTTCCAGACATATATGATCGTAAAGCGCTCGAATCTCCTTTGAATGGAGTACATTTGAAATTTAGCAGGTCTTTTGTGATAGTCTAAATCTTGCATGCCCCGGATTTTGGCAGTAAACGATCGCTGGATAGCCTTAAAGCGCTCCAAGTCTTTCCGTTTGCTTGGCATCCAAAGAAGCGAACAGTATTCAATCCTCGATTTCAATTTTTCTCGGCGTACCCAATTCTTTTGCCCTAGCATGGGACCCGTGGATATTGATCATTAGCCCATCATTTTTCTGCTTTGTTTCATGCTTTGAAAGCTATACAAGAACGTACAACAGACTCGGCAAATTTCTTCCGTCACAGCAGCGTAACCTTCTGTTCTCAAGATGCCACTGTGTTTCTTTAGACATTGCACATTCACTTCAAAAAATTCTTTAGAGTCGAAATATTCAACACTATCCGCTCTATGCTCATGTACCGTATCTAACAACGTATCTGATCCATTAAGAATGTCATCCGCCACCAGTAAAGCGAACATTTGCTGTGAAAAAAAAAAACTTAAAAGCGGTAGATATGATGCTGGTGAAATGATCTACATGTCTTAACTTAAGAGAATGTCATCCGCCACCAGCAAAGCGAACATATGTCGTGAAAAAACTAAATAATAATAAAAAATGAAATTAAAAGCTGTAGATATGATACTGGTGAAATGATCTACATACAGCGAAAAGAATACAGCTTTGGTCGAACTTCCCTTCACCGAAAATCAGAAATTCTTAAGTTGAATTTTCCCCTACCCAAAACTGAAAAGGGTAACGAGCAGACACATGGATAAACGAACGGACGTATGAAGCCTGAAGCAGCTCAAGCAAAATAACCTCATAAGATGATGCTCTGTACTAGAGACACTGGAGCATAGCTACCATAAACATAGATGGCTCCGGAAATGTCCAATTTGACTTGCCAATACATGGATATGAATTTTTTTATGAAGAAAAAGCGGAGATTCGTAAAAAGTTAATAAAATAACAGTATTCAGTTTTTAACTAAATTTTAAGTATAATATTCACAAGGAAATTATCATGCATCCCGATTTGCTCTGAAAGGGAACATGGATAATAAAGAGAAAAACATCCTTGCTAGGAGCTCGACGGGAGGGTCAGGCACAGATATGGAAGAGAATATTAACAGGACTAAATTTGGAGAGGTAAATCAAACATGGTATCACACATAGTGGAGAATATAATAAAAAACAAAACTAGATATAACATGTCAAGTCTTCCTATTGGACATAGAGTGCGCCAAGAGACCAAGCAGAAGGCCTTTTGTGCCAAGTACACTGGGGAACCCAAGAACGAAGGACCAGGGGTCACAAGAATAGCAAGTTAAAAAAAAAAGAAAAAAAATTCGTGAGAATAGGAAACAAGAAAGCCATAAAGACATGCCGAAGGCCTAATTGATCCTATTTGGGGCGTGACATGCCATAGCATAAAATGGACGGACATCATCTTATGGAGTATGATCTTCTCAAGGCCGTCGAAGGGTAAACAAAGATCTGAGCTTCTAAGATGTCGACTGCTCTTGCTATTGAGCTACCCCAAGTGCACCCCGCACACCAGGGGGGGTAGTTACCTGCAGCAGGAGAGGAGCGGCGACAGCTCCATCAAGGAAATCATCATCGTCGCAGACGAGGTTGTCTAGCGGTCGTTTGGCGCCCTGTCAACAGAGAGGAGACTTTGGGCAACACTGAAGACATTATTTGTAGGCTGAGCTCACTTAGTGCGGCAGGTCTACGATTACGCTCTTGACTCGTTGAAAATATCCACTCACTGTTAACAGATGCATCTCGTTAGTGATTTCAACTGTATTATACAGAACTAACAGGAGCCGTGAAAGTTCTACAGTAACAGTTTTTTGTTTTAAAATGAAATAAACTTAAGATACGGCATTATATCTCTCTATGCTAAATCATCAGCTCCTCGTCTGACCCAAACCACTTCCTCTAAGCTAACAACTTACTCCCTCCGTCTAACCTAACGCTCTTTGTCTAACCTAAAGACACCACACATCAACTATGGAGGGTCAAACAGCCTACCACAGAGAGCCACAGTTTCACAGCTTTCTTCCCTTTGTGCTTCGAAATAGCACAGTTTCCAGATTATTCCTCGCATAAAGTGTACTGTTGCTCAAACTCAAATTCCTATCAAGCAAACACTTGAAGTGCTCATTTCCAATCAATGCTTCACAGTATTCTGATACTTTTACAAGATCATTGCAATGCAATTTTTCAAGAATGTAATTGAACATCTTCGCACTTTCATTTCACCGGCTTATCTCACTGGCATTCCACCACTCATACCACTCTTGACAAACTCCTAGAGAGGCATTCCACCACTCATACCACTCTTGACAAACTCCTAGAGAGGCATTCCACCACTCATACCACTCTTGACAAACTCCTAGAGAGGCATTCCACCACTCATACCACTCTTGACAGACTCCTAGCGAGAAGGCAATATAACAACACCATGATGGCACTAACTTATGCTTTCCATGGAGCTGGACACTCATGGAAGTGCAACCTCGGCACAATACGTTCAGCTCACCAAAGCTAATGTAGGAGTTTCGCTCATCACGTTCTCCCTTTCTGTGCGTGCTCCCAATGCCATTCACCGGAGGTATGTACGTGTCGCGCGATTCTTTATTCATATTATACACTTTTTTATTCTGATCTCCCTTTCTCATATTTTGCACATAATTTTCCTTCGCGCAGTCTTATGTGTTCCCATTTTTCAGCTGTGCATTTAATGTGTGGTAAATACTGGTCTGGCGTTCATGGAAGTTATACTGTAGCTAATTATTTTATTATTATACTTGATACATTTTATTATATCAAGTAGTTTGAGCCTCCGTTTCTACAACAAAGGCGATTTCATAGAGGAAAGAAGAATGGACATATGTATAGTATGTCGATAGAAACGTGGAACCCATGCACGAAGGTGTTCCCACACAGGATCAACGAGCATGAAAACAGCAAATCGGGAAAGATGAACAACAGAGGATCAGTAGGGGTATAAATGAGAAGAAAACCACGTGAGCACGAAAAACAGACATCCCAACGGCCTAGCTCATGGCTAAGGTAACCTGCAGGGTCTCCTGAGATCGCTGCTGCTACGTTACACGCGCACGGGCAGACTATGACAAATTCTTGTTGCTGTAGTTCCCTTTGGTCGATTATTACCTCCGCCAATGTTATATTTTTGTCATGCTTGTGTGTGCTGTTCATCTGTCACAAAGATTACTCAAAAGAGGTCTGAACAGATGTCTACGAAATTTACAGGGATTGTTAGGCATATTAGCAGTAACAGATGATTAACTTTCGGTAAAAATCCGTTCATCTGTTAGTTTGGCTGGTTTCAGGACCAATTGGAATTTTTCGTGACCGTTGCCTTGCTTTGCAGGGATATGCGCTCTCCGAGTGCTCCCTAGTTTGTACAGCAAACTGTAATGTTGATTTCACTTAGTCGTATCTCTAGGGAGAAAACTCTGCTAAACCGCATCTCTCGAAATGCAAAAATAGTATAACTTTCCATATCTCCTCAATAACACGAAGGCATTGTAAATATGAAACTCTGTAGGCCGTAAATATGTGGACTCAGCATCCATATGAGAAGTACATGCGTTTGTTTGTTTCACAAGTCAATTAGACCCGCCAGCATCATACATGCGGAACCAAGTTTGATGATAATGACGTCCAACTTTTCAGTGAAGATGGCAGTGACAATACAGGTTAGTGCATAAATTATATTGCGGTAAACAGCTTCACGTGCCATTGCATATCTTATGTTTGGGAGCCCTCGACAAAACTCACCTGATCACAAACGGCATCTTCTTTAGTTACTAAAGCATTAATTTTCTGAACGAGATCGAGGTGCACTTGTGAAGCGCTGCTTTCTGTACGGACAAGAGATGCAATATCCTCTGTGACGGTAACACCTGAGGCAGCATTGGCATCAGAGCTGGACCCGATATCCCCAGATAAGAACTTTTCCTCGAATCTCCTCAAGAACTCGTCAAGATTTGACGTGTCTGACTTTTCCAGTAAGGCTTCTTGGATGGATGGGAGAATGTTGACCAGCTCCCCGCTGCGCCGCACGTATTTCCTGGTCCCATCGGCGACATGGACGGAGTTGGGGCTTTGGGTCAGAGGCTTCTTTGCTCTGAAGTTGGCATTTGAGATTTTGGCAGCATCTGAAGAAAGCATTTTTTCTCCACCTACAGGTGACATACAAGCCGACGAAATTTCTGCCCCAACAGAACTCGATACGGCCGTAGCAGCCACAGCGGATAGTTCTGCTGCTCTTACGGTTGACATCAAACCATCCGAATGGGATGACGCACTTGCAACATCAGAAACTAAAGGCACAAATTTGGCACTTGCCTGCGTTACTGAAACCAAATCATTGTATTGCTTGTTACCATTCGCTTTCATATAAACATTAGAACTATCTTTAGTGTCATCGAATTTACGGGCATCGACATCACTCTTAACAGTAGAATTTTTTGCACAAGTGTCACTCTTTAGGCTATCGAGTTCCAGCAGCTTGTATATATTAACTAAGCTTTCCGACCTTAGCTTGCCCAGAGCGGCATCATCTGTTGCTCTCATACACTCACTGTCCAGAGATCCAGCAGGGAATTCGCCACTTGTGTCCAGTTTAGGGTTTAGCGAACGCAGCGCTGGCGCATAGCCAGCAGTGTAAGGACTGTGCGTCAGCTGCGCCATGCGCTTCATCAGCTGACTGACGTCGTCAGCAGCTCCAGCAGAGTCACTATTGACAGCCTGTACATCGTCACTGTTCACAGCTCTCTTGGGCACAGCAGAAGCAGCGCTTGGCATGAGAAGTGACGAACCTTCACTGGCAGGTAGTTCACTTTTCCTGGCAAGGGATCGAAATGTGGGCGGAGCGACATTAGGAGACAGAGGTATGAGATCAAACACAATATCCTCCGTGGTGGGGGGGCTGTGGGCCAGCTGCGGTGACACATCCACCACCCGGAGGGGTAGGGAAGTCTTCCTGGGAGTCGCTTTCTCAAGTGAAGCATTCCTCACCAAGAGCTGGGCGAGAAGGCTGCTTGAATCAGAACCAGAACCTACAAGAGACAGCGAATCCACAGTAAATATCAAACCAAATTTTATGCTAGCAGCAGTAGTATGGTGTTTTTCTAGGCCTATACTCTTGTCATCAACATTCGGGGCATTTTCAGTAAAACTTCAGTGTTTATTTATTCCAACAAGATATACATAAAATCTTTCAAACTGTCTGATTAGAATGAAAGCATAACCAAAACTCTAAAACGTACAGTTTTCAACAGGCAGTAGTGGAGAAGTTTACCGGCTACAGAAAGTTATCACTCAGCGGAGTTATGCCGAGAGCACACAGTTAACACTGAGCAGGAGCAGAGTAGCTGCAGCGCACAGCAGCAGGAATAGCGGCGAGCGCCCAGCTCCTTTGTACCCTCGAACGCATAAAGAATCCGAACTCGAGTCACATACAACTGGCTGCAGTCGGCGCACGACTGCAAAAGTTTCCGCGGCGGTTTGTGCACAGCCGCTCCGCTGCATCAGAGGAATGTTTAGAGTTAAAACTCAAATTTGTCGCTCAAACTCTAAAAACAACAGGTTCAACATAGGAGTAGCAGAGGTTTTATAACGGTACAGATTTGGACCTCTTTGAAGTTCTTCAGGAAAAACTTAGGAAATCTGGAAAGAGACTAAATAGTTCAATGAAGAACTCATCACTGAGAAGTGCAGCACAGCATCTCGGTTGCATGCACCAGAGTAGCTCAGTTCGCAAATCAGAGAACGATTTACTGTTTTAAGTAAGGAGGTTCAATACTAAGGAGGTAGTAACAGCTGAAGAGATTGGAAGCTAAACCTGCTGGGGAGCCTGGGTGGGGAGGGATGGCTGTTAGCCTGTGATTGGTTTGAAGAAAGCAGTCTTTGAAGAATACAAAAAATTATCTGGCAAGTATAAACTGCGAAATCTTGCTGTGTTCCCTTCACCTATGAAACCGCTTTTTTTTGAGGCGTAACCGCCGTAATTGACGGACAGTTGTATGCAGGCTACATTTTAATTTTGCCAACAGTCCATGGGACATCGACCTGCTCTAGCGAGCCCAGGGCATCACCTGGCAGATTGTGCGAGAGTTCCAGCCTTAATTGGCCATAGGACCGACTGGACCTCAGGTAACGTCGGTTCCTCCACACACTTTCGCTACACTTCCCTCCTGTGAGGAAATGTTCATTGAAGTTTTGTTTATTATTAGCGCGCCACTTTTCCAAGCACAGCTGACTGTAGCACAGATTCGCCCACAACAAAGATGGGAAAAGTGCTAGGATCTCCTCAGGTTCGTGGTGCATATTATTACTGCTTGACAAGGCCGACAAAAATGAAGGGAAAAATTTTTTGCATCGGCACGTCATCAGTGTTCATGTTTGACTCATGATTCTACAAATGAAGTGCTTGTATGCATTCACCGTCGCTATCGCCTGATCCGCTTTCATGCTAATCAAGATTTCATTTCGTTAAACACTTCTATTCTGGTAGCAATTCCTAACAGAACAAAAAATAAACTTTTAATTATAACCAGTTTGACAAAAAACACTCATGTCTCAGGCGTATCAATGATATATTAAGCAAACACAGGCTATGGATGACGCAACCTATGATATAACCTGTAGACCCATTTTATGGGCAATATCCTACACTGCATCCAGCTGTAACTGAGATGGATCCAAAATTCAGAGTCTGAAAGTACCAGGTGACACTCGGCCCAAGCTTACCTCCATCAGTGCGGCCCAGGGACTCTTTGCAGCTACCGGCAGGCTGCTCCTCCTCCTCCATGCCGGCCAGTATCTGCGCAGCGAGCTGCGGTAGTGATTGCCAAGGTTAAGTGTCCGAGTCGGACTTAGCGGCAGTAAAGGGTAACTGCGGTAGCCGTATGGTGGCCCCGCAAGCCGGGTAGAGGAAAAAANAGGCAGGCTCCTCCTCCTCCTCCTCCATGCCGGCCAGTATCTGCGCAGCGAGCTGCGGTAGTGATTGCCAAGGTTAAGTGTCCGAGTCGGACTTAGCGGCAGTAAAGGGTAACTGCGGTAGCCGTATGGTGGCCCCGCAAGCCGGGTATAGGAAAAATGCCCCGGTGGAAAAAGCTACCAGGAAAAAGCCCCGGGAGGAAAAAGCCTTGGGAGGAAAAAAAGCCTTGGGAGGAAAAAAAGCCCCGGGAGGAAAAAGCCTTGGGAGGAAAAAAAGCCTTGGGAGGAAAAAAGCCCCGGGAGGAAAAAGCCTTGGGAGGAAAAAAGCCCCGTCTATCTCCTAATGTACATTTATTGCCCATACTTAGTTATTCCAAAACAAGTTATATTGAAATAAGTTAAATTATACTGTGGTGCAGTTACCTACCGTAACCTAGTCTAGCTTTTTCTAACGCCGCCTAATCTTACCGCATCCGACTAAGCACAACCTATTCTGACGTAACATTACTTAGCTTCTTCTAACCTGACTTACGAGTTCGTAACGTTTTTACTTACTCTCACCTAACCTAACTTAACCTCGGCTAACTAGACCTTTACATTTTTTTTCATAACAGCGATTAATAAAAATAGCTGGCCTCATCCACTTTATATTTCCTAATGATTTGAATCTTTGAGTAATTAACTAACTTTTCGTGTACGAACAATTTTACGTGAAAGGCCCAGAAAGTGAAGAGTTTAACAGGAGGACTCAATGGCACCACGATGAAACATAGCCGTGACCACACCGCATGTAGCCAAATTACGTCACACCGACGAGTCCAAGTACATATTTGAGGGGTCGGACCTCACGCCTTCATAGGCTGGGTTCGTAATCCAAAAATGTATTCAGTGTTATATTCTTGACGCAAGAGAAACCATATGAATATTTATTGCTCAAACTTTCTCTACTTGACAATCGTCTTACTGTGTTATGTGCATGGGTGCAACTTAAGTACCTGGCCAGTGAGGAGCGGCAGATTGAATGAATGAAGTCCAACAAATACGGTGATAGGTTTAAATACGTTTTGTGCTAAATACGAAGTGTAAATGAGGCTTCACTTAAGAGAAGATGAATCAGGGGGCCATACTGGCCAAGATTTGCCTCTAGTGCTGTCAAAGTTTTGGCCAGCCTTCATTGCAGGTTTTATTGGTAACACTGGTCATCAAGCAATTTGCTACTGGTAACGGTCGAACTAACCAAAATTTGATGGTGAGGACAATTTGGTCCGTTTTTGCCTCTTTAGGCCCTAATATCGGGTAAACCCGAACTAATTTCGGGTAAGTCGGTAAATATTCGGGTAGGTTAGGCAGGCAAGGCCTGTTTTTTTATTAGAAATTTTCGGGTACTGTCAATTTTAGTACAGGGTGGGAGCTGGTTAGGAATTATTTCAATTGTACTTCATTCAGTTCCACTTTGTTAACACATACTCATCTGAAGACTGTTTTTGTCCATCACGTCCCATTTCCCAGTAATGACTCGCTGTTTCTTGTATTCCATCAGTGCTATTCCTACAGAACGCCCACTGGCAACATATTCAAACGTATCACATAATGCTATTCCTACTAGAAGGTTAAGTACGAATATCTAAAGACCCATACGTGCTGGGACGAATCTAAGCACAGATTTGTATTCAGCGTATACCTAAATCATAGTGATAATATACCAACATTTACTCAAGTAGCACAGACGAAGTTAAAATTTGTTGGCTAGTGTATTTCTTTTTGTTCAATTAGTATATACTAGCGGACGCGCGCGGGAAAAAATCACGCAATAATCGATATTTTTTTTATTAATAGATGCCGTGGCGGAATCTTCTCTGACTTGCTCCATTTTCTTCACTGATCCCATGTCGTGCCTTCAACCATAGGGCTTTTTTCTCTGACTTGTCGTTTCCTCATTTTCCAGCTCACGCTTATCAGCAGCTCTCATTCACTTCTGTAGCCTTTCTGCTTCAAGTCTTTCTTGACTGTATCGCATAGACAAATCATCTCTCTCCATGCCTTCATAGAACGTCTTCGATCTTGAGACTGTATTAGTCTCGTACTACTTATATGGTCTATATCTTCCTTCTTGATTAGGCGTACGTCTTCGATCGTGAAAGGCAGAAAAAATCTTGGCTAAAAAACTGCAATAAACTTGAATTAATCTCCAGCCCAGCTTGTATGTATGTCAGCCAAGATACGTAGTCAAGATACGGTCTTGCAAACTTAAATATATGCTTCACTGAAAATTTGCGCTATGAAACAAAATTCGCACCTTCAGAGAACGACAGTGTGAGGGATGATATGCGTGGTATGGAGCTGAAGGAGCACATGGTAATGGACAGAAATACATGGAATAGCAATATCTTCTTCAGCGACCCTCCTTTGAACGGGAATAATACTGCTGTAGAAGAAGTGGAAGACAGTAAACTAGAAGAAATTGTTGTCTACTGCCCGTGAAAAATTACCCCCTCCAGAGCGCATCGTTCACCACCTGCCGTATTTATACCTCGTGACCTGAGAGAAAATAGTTAAAAGATCAGACTCCAGAAGCTGCATACATAGTGTTCTGATTTCAAGAAGTGTTTCAAGCAAGACATGTCATCATATAAAAAGATAAAGATCAGCCGTCGCATTCTTCTGAAACCTGGTCATTGATTTACAAAATCTGCAACCTGGCTTATTTTTCGCCTATTTCTTTCAAAGCGGATACAAAGTAAATAAATACACGAAGCGTTTTATTATATAAGAATTCTTTTCTTGTATTCGTTTGTTCAAGGGTTGAAATTCGCAACTAATGACGATTTTTCAGGCGAAATCGATTAAAATATTTGTAGGCTGAGCAACCGGCGCGTTCGTCGATCTTGACGTGATTAAAAAGGTAAATTTTTCATGCTAGTTTCTCGTGAGTTCTCCCGACACACTCTTTGCTTCTTGGGTAGGGATAACCCGAGATATTCGATTTTTGGAGTTACAACAAGTTCAAAACATAAAGATTGGGCTCTTATGCATAGGATGCAGCCTAACCCAACCTTGCAGTTCTCACTAACCCAACCTAACCTCACCAAACTTAGCCTAAGCTGATCTCACTTAACCTGATTTTACCTAGCTTTACCTAGCTCAATTTCACCTAACCTAACCTGTGATCACCTAACCTAAGCTCACCTGGCTAAATCTAACTTAACTTCACATTATCAATTTCAGGGGATCTTTCAACCCACGTTCGCACTGGGTCAAATTTAGCTGAGCACAATATATGTAGTTTAGTTTACTCAAATATGCTATATGCTTTTTATTACCGGGGCATTCTTCCGGTTACCTAGGCAGCCGAATGGCACCATTTCCGAAGTGGGCCAAATAAAATTTGGTCGATTTATCCATATATCGCATTGTGTTTCCTCCGTCGTACGCAAGTCTTCATACATAGTTATATCTTCCTGTCCCGTAACAGCTGTCAACAACAGGCCTCACACGTCTCGTAACCAGCTGTCAACAACAGGACTCACTCACACGTCTCGTAACCAGCTGTCAACAAGAGGCCTCACACTTCTCATCTCGTAACCAGCTGTCAACAACAGGCCTCATACGTCTCGTCTCGTAACCAGCTGTCAACAACAGGCCTCACACGTCTCATCTCGTAACCAGCTGTCAACAACAGGCCTCACACGTCTCGTCTCGTAACCAGCTGTCAACAACAGGCCTCACACGTCTTGTCTCGTAACCTGCTGTCAACAACAGGCCTCACACGTCTCGTCTCGTAACCAGCTGTCAACAACAGGCCTCACACGTCTCGTCTCGTAACCAGCTGTCAACAACAGGCCTCA
>LQNS02278160.1:2677827-2697411 GCA_001587735.2 Parhyale hawaiensis
TTTTGAAAAGCGTCCAGTGATTCACCCTATCAAATGCTTTTTTCGCATCTAAGAAACAAGCATACACGCATGAACCGTTCGAGACATAATGCGCTACTGTCTGTTTCAGAGCAAATATAGCCATCTCTGTCCCGTGCTTAGCTTTGAAACCATATTGTCAGTCGTCCCAAGGGTAAAGCTCATTTTCTCTAGCAGTAATAGCTCGGACAGCTTGGACGCTGCTGTTGCAAGCGCAATAGGTCTGTAATTTCCTTTCTCGGTAACATTTTACCTTTGTTTTTGACAACAGGTTTCACTACAACTGTTATAACATATAAGTCATTCAAGTTTGATCTAATGCAGCTTTTCTAACCGACCCGGTAAAAATCCCGTTACTTAATTCTGATGAAATGCGCCCAACCTAAAGTCCGCTGCACACGAGAATGTTTCTCCTTAGCCTTCCGAGTACGGTGCCAGGCATCCAACTTCGTCTTAGCTAATATTATTGCGTTCAAAAACTGCCTAAACTCTGAGCCTACGCGGCTGATATTCCGCAACAGTGAGGGCCCGTTGCTCAGTTTCGAATCTCTCTCATAATTTCAACTAAGTTTTTAATTCCCAATGGTTCCTACTTGGAATCGCTATGTGTTCATAGATTAAGCCATTATCACGCGCACAGAATCATCTGTTCTAAGAACGTGAAGAGCTGCCGTGTTCCTACTAGCGTGCAGCGGACTTAACGTAACCCGTGCATACCAAGTCGTAGCCCGTCTATCCTACGTCATCTCACACAACATATCAACAGTAGACACTCAGATATCACCGTTGGATCTCGCAAATATTTGACCAGCAACGTTTTTGCTTTTGAACATCATGATACAGATCGAAAGACGACATGAAAAAAAATTAGCAGTCTGATTCTTTGAGGGTACTTCTCTCATTGCTCTTCTTCTATACAGTATGTATAAGCTTTCATTAAGCTGTGTTTCTGATCGTCTATAGATAAGGGCGCTGGCACACGAAAAGCAGTTTAGCAAGAAGCTGACAGGCTATTTTTGAGAAGCACGGAATGCATTGGAGCGTGCACACCGAACAGCGGCAGTTCAGCAGGCTGCTGCAGCTGTTCGTTGTGCGCACTCCAATGCATTCGGAGTTTCTCAAAAACTGCCGTCCTGCCTGCCAGCTTCTCGTTGAACTTCTTTTGGTGTGCCAGCGCCCCTACAGTTCTATAACGAGACCCGTGGCTGCTCTTTAGCGCATCAAGTTGCTGCTCTATATTATGCGATAGCTACACCACAATACACCTACACCAGACTAAGCACATTTTTTCAATAATAGATTCTTGTGGCCGAACCCCTCTTTTCCATCAGTTTACTTGATTTCTTTAAACATCAAACTTTCATTATAATTTTTTTTTTTTTGAATGAAGCTGTCCAGAGCAGCTCGCTTGCGCCGTATCCAGACTACGGATTTTCTCATATATGGATCGTCATGCAAGGCAAGATCAGCAAAGTGAATATTCTATGAACTGGAAATACTTATGTACTGTATGATACGTATAAAATGAACTTCGTGCCTTTGCACTGAAACTGAGTGAAAATTTTTTCAAGAGCGTACCGAAGGAAAACAGCAATGGTTGAACTTCCTTCCTGAGAAGAACAAAGCTTCATACAAGTTGAAGTTTCCGCTTAGAATGAAAAGCGTAACGGGCAGACACGAGACGGACACAGACACGGGAGGGACGTACACACGGACGGATGGAGCTTCAAGCAGAATTATAATATAAACTAGTGGCCCGTGCCGTCATTATAAATGACGGCAAAAAATTAACACTTCACCAAAACCCCCGCCGTCTTTTGGGCTTCCTCATTTTTCTCCTATCTAATACTGAAGAAAAAGATCGCAAGGTACCCAACTTTTTTTTTCGCCAAAGAAAAAGATTGCAAGGTACCTAACTTTTTTTTTATATTTTGAAACCTGAATTTTCTCCTATCTTATTCCCATAGAGCGTGACAGGAACGATATAAATATATAAATAAATAACTAAAACACGACGTGAATTATTATATAGTAGCTACTGATTATTAGAGTCCTAGCATAACCATCGCAGCAGCTGACACGAATACGCTATGTAAGCAGTGATACGCAGTTTTACTTAGGATTTCTGCCGGACATTCAATCTAATGGTGAAACCACTACGTGAGTTCTATACTTGTATTAAGCTTGGCTCAGTGCGCTACTACTGGCGGGAAAAATGAGCAATGAATAGAAAAAGACACTCGAGTGGACGGCCCCATTTGAGGCCTTACACACGAAAGAGAGTGAAAAAGTACAGCGCACTAGGTCGGCTATCTCGATCGACAGCTCGCGTCGTGGAAGAGAAAGGGAAGTATAGAGAACCTAACAAACTAACCTCAGCAGGAACTGCTGCCAGCTGAAACATTCCCGGTGGAGAAGGCACTCGGAACAGCCCTTAGGTTCATGAGGCCCATATATATATTGTCAGGGAAAGGGCCCCATCAGAATATACCTCTGAGGGCACGCGAACAGCAAGCAGATAAAGAAGAGGAAGAATAGACTAAAGCATCATCATTAGAAACACGAAAGTGGAAGGAAGCAAAGTGGGCATGATAGAAATATGTCCCGAGAACACGGTTGCTAAGGCAAAGGAAATCTAACGAGTGTCCCTGGGAGCACTGCTTGTCATAATATAGGCGGGAGGAAGGTAAACGTCCGCGGGGGATAATTACAATCGTCCTGTAACATTGCTCTACACAAGGTGGCGTTGCAAGAGAGCAAAAAGACATACATAGTATCTTAATAAAAACGGGGAACCCATGTTAGGCGCACGTTGTGGGCTAGGGTAGAGAAAATTTAGGAAGACGAAGAATGCATAAAAATTTCTGTAGAATTTGACAAACGAAGTAGCGAGGACTCTCGAATGCCGAGCTAAAATTAAGAGAACCTCATCGTTCCCTCAGGAGCGTATCTCCTCATAATATGTGGCATATTACCGTACTCTGCCTATTGTGAAACTCCAAAAGATAGAAAAATATTTTTGAGATAAAATTCGGTGTATGATATAAATGCCACTGATACCGACGTCCATAAATAACATACGACTGAAGAGAAGGGCAAAACGATGGCCCAAACTTTATTTCAATGTTTGAATGAAGCTTTAACCTCTTGACGGGTTCCGGAGCCGAAAGAAATAGCAAAACAGACCAAGAGTACAACACTACTGCTGCCCAGTGGAGGCTGCACTGCATACCTTCGTCACAGCTGCATCCTCTAATTCCTTGCTCGAGCTGCCACTGTGCACAGGAGCCATACCGCCGGGCTGGGAAGAGCCAGGCGTCTGAGGCAGCACTCGGGCGCCGGAGGTCGCCCTTGGCTCCTTAGGGACGTGCAGCAGACGAGCGGCGGAGGGCTTGCCGCTGCTGGCTGGGCCGACGCGCTGCTGAGAGGCGACGTTCTGAAGGTTCCTGTCGTTCTCTTTACCGACTTCGGGCACTGCCTTGGAGCACGACTGCGAGAGCGTTGGTAGTCTTGACGGTCTCGCCTTACCTGCACCACCAGCATTGTTCTTACTCTTACTTCACTTGTAGGCCACAGTAAGATAGCAACAAATTCAAACGGACAATGACAGACGTCGCGCAAAACCCCACTACGACTTCGTTCAAAGATGGTCTATGATAAATTAACTCATCAATGTTCTTTCTGGTACTATGTACAGTATGTTACCTTTCATTCTGCATATACAATTTTTTTACTTTATTCGTCAAGATAAGCGTCTAACTTTGAAATATCAATATTAACTAAATGTATGACTATGTTGCAAATATAAACAGCACTTGTAAAAGAAATATTTAGCCATTTGCTAAGTTCATCATACAATTTGCATCTTTACGACTTTTTTACTGTTACCTCAGATTATGCAACAAGTTAATAAAAAACGTCATAAAGAGCAAATAAATAAAAGTAAACAGGAATATTTTTATTAAACGTCCAAAATAAAGAAATTACAACCAAAACAATTGAACAAACACCAAAATAAGTGTTCAGTAATGGTAAACATAACATGGTAACCTCCATTTTTCATGATTTCTATAAGGCGATCATCAACAGACTTTGTCAGGTTTGATATTTCAGATGGTGGAATAGAATCTGCAGCTATTTTTACTGCATTCCACAGGCTTACTTTGCTCGAAAACTGCCGACCACCTTCATAGACCTGGCTTTTGATCATTACCCAGAGGTTCTCAATGGGATGAAAATCGGGGCTATTCGCTGGCCAGGTCATATTATTTTTTGGTTAAAATCTTCTATCCACAAGCCAATTAGCATTCTACTGTGCTCGGTGTGAGAAAGCGTTATTGCGTGCAATAATCTGCTCATCAAGCCATGGCATCAAGTTGGCTTCAAGAAACTGGTAGTACCTTTCTGCATTCAGTTTAACTTCTTCTGCCACTTCAAATGGACCAATGAGGGTGTCACTTACTACCCGGTGCAGAACATTACACCACCACCTTGTTGACGCTTAAGCCGTGTCTGTTGAGGTCTGTCATGGAGGACCCACACAGACGTCCATCCATCTGGACCATCAAGAGTGGCTCTGCATTCGTCAGTAAATATGACATTGGAGAAATCAGATTTCATGTTCTCTTCCGCCAATTTGACCCCTATTTTGTTTATGAGTTTTTGTTAGAAGAGGTCGTTTAATTGCCTTTTTTACTTTCCTTAGCTTCTGCAGAACCTCACATCTTGTCTTTCTGCTTAGTATTGGGGCTCCAACGTCTTCAAATATCGCCTTACTTGAAGAAAGTTGTTTTCTAGCCATAGAAAACTTCAAATATAGCATATCCAGAGCAGCCAATTTCTTCGTAGAGGCTCTATCCGGAGCATTCCGGTTGACCTTACCTTCAATTGCAAAAGCCTTAATTGTTCAGTGATCACACTGTAATTCCTTGGAAACTTCAAGTGTTGTCTTACCAGAAGCCAATAACGAAGTCACTTTGATCTTTTCTTCACTGGTTAGACCTCTTTTCTTGCCCATGTTGACTAGAGAGTGATGTTGCATAACCTGGCGTAACAGCGGAACCCCGTGCAATAAGCAAATGTTGCCAAAACGTGGGACATGGTTCCGTTTTATTTATCTGTAATTGTTTTTTAGTTACAATATACCTGTGCACGAACTTACTATTACCATTTTAAATTTTTGACACTTATCTTGAAAAATAAGTAAAAAAAATTGTATTTGCATAATCAAAGGTAACATAGTGTAGTTACCTCCGCCAAGGAGATTACGTTTCCGTCGGGTTTGTCTATCTGTTTTTGTGTCTGTCATCAAGGTATCTCAAAAAGTTGGGGATGGAATTTGATGAAACTTACATGGATTGTTCGGTACATTAGGAGGAACAGATGAAAAACTTTTGTTGCAGATATGTCCATCCATTTGTTTGTCGGTCTGCCAATTTTTTGTTAACAACCATTGCTCAAAAAGTAATTGACGGATTTTAATGAAATTTACATGAGTTGTTTGGTATATGACAAGGAGTAAACGATCAAATTTTTGTTATGATCTGTTTGTTCGTTTGTTTGTTGCTGTGTTTGCTCTTCTGTTTGTTAGTGCAATAATTAAAAAAAATTGTGAATAGATGTTTATGAAACTTTCAGGAATTGTTAATAATGATTAAATAATTTAAAAAAATAATTGACAAAATTTTGGTGATGATCGGTGGTCCATTTGTGTGTTTGACTTTTGTTTGTTAAAATGTTTGTTAGCAGTACAACTCAAAAAGTTATGAATGGATCTCCAAAAAAATTACAGCAGTTGTTAATGCTGTCAAAAGGCACAAATGATTAGATTTTGGTGTTGATACTTGCTACAAAGAAAATCTAGGTTTCAGAGTCAATTTGAATTTTCTGTTACCGCTGCCTTGCTTGGCGGAAGTATGCACTCAGAGAGTGCTCTAGTTCTGTTCTTAAAAGAGAAGATACATGATAGGTATCTGAGGGAACTTTGAATTAAACTATCAATACAAGTGTGAACGACCAATTTTACAACTCCAAAACACAAACATTCTCATTCCCACACTAGCAAAACTTGCAAAAGAAAATAAAGAATAGTTTTCGATTTAGAAATAATTTGTTCATATGCCTATCTGCAACCACACAATCACTCTCCTTGGAATTCAACAGGCATTAAATATCGTCCTTGACTGAAGGAGCCTTTGCGACACCGCCAAAACTGAAATAGCGCTTCACCACAAAATAAGATAAGTCCTGAGTAGTCAAAATGAAAGAACTGCAATCAGGGTTTCCCAAATTAGGCCTCTCGGTACTTTTTGTCAGTTTTACCAGTCTGGTAATTTTCAACTGGGTAAAACCTTTGGAAGTGGTAATACCTGGTAAAACAATAAAATACGTGGGTAAAACTAAGTAAGAACTATCATTTTTGGACTGTCATGATCAAAAGTCTTAATTCATAAGCGTGAAAGCCATAGCAAAAGTAAAATGACTAGGTATTCATCAAATATAAATACATAGATGAAATAATTTAATGATACACTTTTTATGAAATTAACAGCTGTACAGAGTGACCACAGACTGTAGCTGATAGTCACACAAATGACATATGCACAAGAATAACAAAATAGAACTTATCACCTATATGGCTCCATCAGCATATGTGAAGTTGTGAATAGGAGTCTAACAAAGTTTACATTTTCCGAATTTTTATTCACCTAGTTGTTACTATCTGCCAGTATTTGATATCTGCTGTCAGCTCGTCAAACTTCACTACTGCAGTCTAGATCAAGTAAAAACTAGAGCACTCTGAGAGCGCATACCTGCGCCAAGTGAACCAACGGAAGCAAAAATTCAAATTGGCTCTGAAACCATAATTTTCTTTGCATAAACTTCTAAATCTAATCATTTGTGCCTTTTTATATTAATAACAGCTTGTTCAATTTTCTTGAAGATCCGTTTATAACTTTTTGAGTTATAGCTACTGCCAACAAACGTCATGACAAACATGAGTCAAACATACAAACGAACAAACCGATCTGCACCAAAATTTAATCATTTATGTCTTTTAACATTACTAACAACCCCTATAACTTTCATTAATATCCATTTATTAATACTTGAGTTATTGTGCTAACAAGCATAAAATTAAAAACAGTGACAAACGAACGTACCAAGGGATCATTACCAAAATTTGGTCATTTACTCTTTGTTTTATGCCTAACAACCCATGTTAATTTCATAAATATCCATCCATCACTTTTTGAGTTATGGCATCAAGAAAAATGAGACAGACAAACAAACGGATGGAAATATCTTCACCAAAAGTTAATCACCTGTTCCTCCCAACACACCTAACAATCCCTGTAAATTTCGTCCAAATCGATTCATAACTTTTTGAGTTATCTTGGTGACAGAAAGACAGAGAGGCAGACAAACACGACGAAAACACAACCTCTTCGGTGGAGGTATATATTAATTGCGCATTGCATTTTCACTAAATATTTCTAACGATTTGTTGAATATTGACTTCCATGTATTTGTCCCTTAGTTTTGGACGTTCCAAAATTCAATACAAATCCTTTTCACTCATAGATTTCTTATTATCTTTTACACCTGATTCAAATTTTCACACAATAATAAACATCTTAGGGACTATTAAAATTATCAAAAGATGAGGTAAGCGTGATGAACAGAAGCAAAGTTATAAAATTTTTTGAAAATTTGACTTTGCAAAAGTCCTGACCTGTTCTGTATTTTCAAAGTGTGCAACTCATTCAATGACTTGTTGAAATTTATTAACAATGACTCATTCCTAAACTATTTCAGATAATATAATAACTGGTAACAGTGCTCGTTTTTATACATTGTTGGTAATGGAAACAAAAAGGAAAAAGATAGCAGCTCTCCTTCGTGCGGGTCACCAGAAGGCAGACATTGTTAGGTTGCAATATTCAGTTTATCAACGGTGAAACGGGTCGAAAACCGCTTTCAGAATAATGAAAGCCTCACAGATCGACCACGTTCAGGTAGACCACAAGTTAATCAACGGAAGAATGTTCGAAGAGCCTTTGTAAATGATCCGAAACTCAATATGACTGAATTTGCGAAAAAGAAAATTTCTGTGTCAACCGTGTCAAGAGCTGTAGAAAGTGAAAGTGGAAAGAGCTTAAAGGGTCAGAAAAGACCGCTGCTAACTGCTGACATGGTTATAAAACGCCATGAACGATGTTCCCGCCTTCTTAACGACTTGGAAAGTCATGGAAATTGAGTCATCATTTTCTCAGATGAGAAGACCTTCACCGTGGATCCTGTCTCAACAGACAGAACGATCAAGTTGTGAGCTTTGGCCAAGACATCTCTGATGTTCGTTATGTCTCCACAACAAAGCATCCGGCCTCTGTGATGATGCTTGGCGTAGTGGCTTCCAATGGAGAGAAGATGCCTCTACTGTGGTTCAAGGGCGGTTACAGGTTGACAGGGGCTGAATACAGGGATATCATGACCACTAGTTATTCCTTGGATCAGAAAAATCGTCAAAGATGGAGATAACAAGTTTCAGCAAGATGGTGCACCAGAGCACACGTCGAAAACTGGATGAGCCAAAACATGACAGTCGCCTGATCTCAATCCTCTGGACTACAGCGTGTGGCCGCATATTGAGAGTAAAGTATGCAAAGATCGCCACAACAACATTGAGGAGCTGAAAGCCTCTGTGAACCGCACTTGGGCCCAGATGAGGATGGACTACGTCCGTAATATGTGTAAGGACTTCCGACCACGATTAGGACGAGTCATTGCTGCCAATGGAGGTCCTATTGAATAGCAATGTTCTTTAGATCATAATAAACTAATACATTACAAATCTTGTTTTATTTCATTATAAACAAATCTTTTACGAGCTTCGGGTGGCAAATTATTAAAACAGGCCAGGACTTTTGCAAACCCGGTATAATACACTGATAAAAATCACCAACCCATGCACGAGGGCATTCTCAAAGTGGGTTAAAGAGCCTAAGCACTGCAAAGAGGAAATGGTGAACAAACGGAACATCACCAGAAGGGGTACCATATGGAAAAGGAAGTAAATCAGTAATGACAGAAAGTCCTGAGCATGGCTCTCCATACATAAAGCGGCGAACCAAACTAATCTAACCCTACGGTCTGTGATGCATACTACATATGTCTCCATAGGGGATATCAATCTAAGTTATCCTCTGAGATCCACCACAGGTTTGTGCCTGCTACAACATGCGGCGCAAGACAAAATAGACTGAAAGCAAATGAGAGGAGGATCGTCATGACAGGAATACATACGTGCAGAGGCAGGTCCCCTGTAGGCGAGGCAGCCGCTGGGGCGCTGAGGCTGCAGTTGCTCCTGCAGCTTGCGCCGCTGGTGGGCGGCACGCTTATCTACACTCAGAAGTCGCTTGTCCAAGGGTCTGGGCGACATTGACGCACCATCCTGTCGAGAACATAACTAAAAAGTTATGAATGGATTTTGATGAAATTAACATGAGTTGTTAGGTATATAACAAAGAGTAAATGACCAAATATTGGCAATGATCTCTTGGTTCGTTCGTTCGTTTGTTACTGTTTTTAATTTTATGCTTGTTAGCACAATAATTAAAAAAAAATAATGAATGGATCTTTATGAAATTTATAGGGGTCGTTAGTAATGTTAAACGACATAAATGATCAAATTTTGGTGCAGATCGGCTTGTTCGTTTGTATGTTTGACTTAAGTTTGTCATTTGCAAACAATTGTCATATTGAGTTTTTCAATACTTGCCTAGAAGTTCTTTTAACTTGTTCGACAATAATTATATTTTTCCGTGTTTACTAATCTAAAACCTCAAATAACAAAAAAATTATGGTTTCAGAACCAATTTGAATTTTTTGCTACGCTGCCTCACTTGGCGGAGGTATGCGCTCTCAGAGTGCTCTAGTATAATATTGTTCCTAAAATGGGAGTGATTTTGTCAAGTTAAAGTGCATCTAATAGGTGGATGGCGTACAAAAACGGTAAAGGGGCCCTTGACAGCTCGTAATTTGTCCACTCAAGGTACCGGAGAGTAAGTTAGGACGCCGCTCGAATAGAGACAGCCGTAGGGCGTTGTAGTCTGAACATATGAGCAGTAGCTATTTAAACGGTATACTTGATTGAGAGGGGCACACCATACAACTGTTACCGTGAGGTTGAGCACGACGTTCCAAAACATTGGAGTGAGTCAAGCAAGTGTGCCCCACATGAAGTCGTGCCAATATTATTTCCCACCGTCTATTTGAGCAACAGGAATTTGGGAAGGCTGTAGGTGATTCTTTATTATCATTATTAAAACTTCACGCTCGAGTTCTCACGGACAGGTAATACAACCCAAATGAAGAAGCACTTTGCAACACCGGGAAGCAGGAAACGCTGTTAAAGGAAATCCAGCAAAATGCCATTACGAACGTACTTAAACGCCTGCAGGACAAACCGACCAAAAGCCGATATTGGCAATAAATTCCAAACCTTAACCGACCAGTGCCCGAAGCACCGACCGAACTGATTAGTTCGACATCCAACATCCTCCAACGTGAAAGAGTGCGCGTCGACCGCAGCACGTGTTTCTCTCCTAAAGACTTTGAGGGCAGGGACAGACGAATACCACTAATGCCTCTCATTGTTATACACCTTATAAACCATAGAGTTCGGTAACCCTTCTCCTGTGGGACAGGTTTACCAGATTATCTGCGCACAGCCTGCTGGCTCAACTAACAGGCAAGTTCAATAGACGTGAGTGTCAGCAGTGGAGGCCCAGACCGGTGAGCAATACTCCAACACAGGCAGTAAACAAGCATAAAAACATCTGCGGACAACCTCACTGTCATGAAATGCAGAAATCGCCTTATGCAGGAGCCCAATCTCACTGGAAGCATGTGACACCAGTCGCCTAATATGTGGCTTAAAAGTAAGCTTCTCATCAAAGACAACACCAAGAATCTCCAAGGAGCTAGACTCCTGAAGCAAAGTGTCATCTATCTCCAGATGTGGATGCTGCGATACTAATGTCCGAGACTAGCTGATAATCATCTACTTTATCTTACAGACATTCAGAGACTGGGCGACAGCATTATGCATGCAAGGAGTAGGTATCGCTGCTATCAAAGTGGAATTGTCAGCATAGCCTAGTTGATCCGTGTTTTCCACCGAAGAGAACCAATGTCACACTACCCTGAGGGACACCATCAACACACTCTGCATTCACTCAATAACAAAATCGCGAATGATTGACAGAACCCTACCATCCACACCAAACGACTCCAGCTTATAAAATAGGCCCCTGTGGTTGACCCTGTCAAACACCGCGCTAAAGTTCAACTGAACAAGCGTGCCTCAAGACCTACAATCTGGCGCAGACTGTAAATGGTGTGACATGGACAACAATGCGTCACAAGAACAGAAACCACTTCTGATTTCTGTAAGTTTGTTTCCAGTGAAAGGCCACCGGAGCCGCCATGCTGTTCATACTACTTTATTTCGCTTTTTTATAGTACTATTTATAGTCCGTTTGTGATAAAGGAAGTGGGTGAAGCTCATCACGAAATGTACACTCAGCTGCCGGCATAATTGGGTACCCAACACAGAGTGAGGTTTTTAGGTTGTTAGCGATGCGGTATTGTACATATCATGAAACCCATGCATGTATATACTTAGTATAGACATAAATTCTATTACAACATATATATTAAATTTTACCAATTAAAAATTTTAAAATTAAAAGATTAATGGTTTCCGGACAATTTCAATATCTGCAAATTAATCAATGGACTAGTGTGTCAAAGACAAAACAGCTAATGATCAGTTACCCAGGAGGAGCTCAGGGAAATATCCTTTTCATGGAGTAGAAAATTTTCACTGTAGAAGAGAATGTCAAAGTCAAATTGATAGGTATATGCTGATAGTGCCAAAGAAGCTGCTGAAGTCATTCACAGGGTTCAAAGATGCCACCACTCCGCAAAAGTGATGGTTTGGTGGGGTGTCTTATCATGGAGTAACAGAGCTTCAGTTAAGCAAAATAGGGGTAAAAGCACATCGTGAGTAAAAGTTGATGACGTTGCTGAAGATGAGGTTAAATGCTTAACCAGTTCTTTGTTCAGTGGAAAAGAATGGATTTTTGAGCAGGATTTGGTATCAGCATAAGAAACAAAATTCACTACACTGTAGCTCTTCTAGAATGTTCCTGACTCTATCAAGGCTGATGATTGGCCGTCTCGGAGCACAAATTGAACCCTTTAGATTTCAAACTGTGGTTAGTACTGAAGAACATGGCTGACTAAACCACACAGGAATCTCGGCTCATCTAAGCACTCCCTTGTAGCTGCAGAAACCAAACGTTCAATTGATCTGCGTAAAATAGATGAATAGCCTCCTAGGTTAAAGCTTTGTGCGGAGAAAAAAGTGAGGCCATTTTGAATAAGACTATACTCATAGTTTTCTTTTTTGTAAAGAAATTAAATCTAAAAGTTTCAGTTGAAAGCAATTATTTTTAATCTCTTTAAAGAAAGTTTAGTTCTGAACTAAACGCAGGATGAAAGCACAAGGAAACAGAGAGGCGGGAAAGAGGCAGGGAAGTTGAAAGTAAAATCAGTAGGAGTATGAAATCGCAAAATTGGCGTGACAGACGTCCCGAAGGCCTAGCCAATGGCAAGATAACCTACACAAACTCCCTGAGGGAGCTGGTCCCGTAGCATAGGATGGGCGGTCCTAACTAGCCTAATCCTATGCTACGTGTGGGGAAGGGGGGTTTGGCGTTCCCACCATTTTACCATTTTCCATCGCGTCATGTAGGAGATGTGAGATATTAGCACGTATGCGAGAGTAGTAGCTGAGGCATTTAAAGACGTGTCGCATTACTACAAGAAGCAACCCAGATTAGGCAAAAACACTGTTTTCAAGAGCGGTGCGATACACACCAGGCGTGACTTGGATTGCGGAGTTCTATATGGGGTCTAGAGCCTCGCGGAGCGAAAGACAGGCAGATGAATAGGCCTCACTTCCGTAATCCAGTTTTGGTTTTATCAATAAACGTGCAGTCGCAGTGTAGAGATTCGATCTGCTCCAAAACGTCGGGATGCTACTTCTGAGACGTTAGGGATTTTGGTGCAACATTTCGTGAGGTTTAGGATATGTTCCTTCCACGTTAATGAATTATCGAAAGTGAGTCTCAGATAATTTCATATAGAAAGTGACACAGCGGTGGGGCTGATGGTTCGGTATTTAGGGCAACTGTGTTTGCTGCAAAAGTGAAAGATGCTTGTCTTGTTGGTATTGAAGCTGAAGCCTGTAGTTTGGCACTATAGTCAAACCAGCGTAAACAGTCCTTTAGGGGCGGGGTTGAATTGAACTCAGCAGTGCCAAATCTAATCTATTAACAAATGCACTTTAACTATTTGAATATAAATATAATTTTATCGATTGAGACATATGTTATACCACGCGCTTAAGTGAAATTTGGCAGAGTTACTTCTTAGCGCTCTTAGCCACGTCCATTGGACTTCTTACGCTGATTTGACTATAGTGCGATAAGGAATCTAGAGCAAGTTGAAGCTACCGTTCGACTGCTCTACAGGTGGATCTTGATGTGAACATGGTAGAGTCGTCGACATACAATGACGAGCCAACAGAGGCTGGCATGTTGTCAGCAATGTGATTTACGGCAACGAAGCAGCAGGTGAAGGATATAACACTCCTGGTAGCGGGGCATTCTTGGAAAGATTATTACTTATTCGCACTCAGATGGATCCGTAACATAGGCCAGGTGTCCGTAACGAATAAAGTTACAGAGAATCTCGTAGGGACAGGTCTTCGACGGGTCAAAGAAAACAATATCAGCGTGTTGTCTCAGCACATGCCTCCAGTTGCACTTAATTCTTCGTAATACTCCGGTTGCATTTGACACGCGAATGTCTCGAGAAAACGTAATTACCACGTTTTAGGAATTACATCAACCGTATATTCAGCATCTTCTATACGAGCTTGCAAAGAGAATTAAGGAGATACGCCGTTAGGAAGAGGGATCCATGAGGTCCTTCTTAGTGTTCAAAATTGGGATCACAATTGACAGACGCTAACGTTGAGGATAAGAATCTTGTAGAAATATGACATTGTATAGGTGGGGAATATAGCTAAGGGTAGAGGAAGGAGTCTGCAGTCTTAAACGAATAAGACATGCACTCTGGGCCTGGACTGTTGTCACTGCAGGTCTTCAATACACAGCGACCCAACCTCGACGCAACCAACCTCTCATAAACTTTTGACAAAACAGGTGTGACCGAGATGGGGTCTATAGTCGCATGTTCGGATGAAACAGAGCCCTTCGGAACAGGCGTCACATGAGCGACACGCCAGCATTCTTAAAAAGAGCCCAGCCGTAATATCTGACGGAACACGGAAGCAAGCGGGGCTGCGAGCCCACCAGCCACCCTCCAAAGAAAGAGAGGAAACACCCGATGGATCCATGAAGGTATAAAGGACAGGAGACCGCGCTACAGAGTCACGCCTCATTACAGATTGAAGCTGGCACGGGCAACAGTCAGCACCTCGGGAGGGCTACCAAACACTGTGCTGCATAAGGATAAATACACGTTTCAGGCTATAACTAAACAACCATATCGAATAATTGTTAAAGAACGTGAAGACACCAATCTTAAACATTAAACTACCTGACAGGTGCTAAAAATCAGCAATGCATTGCATATGAAACAGATTTACTGAAGAAGAAACAGAGCAACACTCGAGCAAAACCGATGCGGCGGCAGCATATCAAAGGCAGCCCCTCAGTGATGACCAGCGCACACGGGCAGGCACTATGTGCGCGTAGTACCAATTGACGCACACGTGTACAGTTCACACACAAAAATGGTTGTTTGCCATTAAGCAAAATTAGTTAGCTGTTAACTACCTAGTCGTTTGATAAAAAATTTGCGCCAATGCACATTGTCATTTGTGATTAACAGATGAACAAGAGCGTTGTGATGAACAACGTTGTCTGTTAAGATTAATTATTATTGCTTTGTAGCTACAATATTATTTCGTTAGTGATAAGAAACCAGGTGTTTTTTTATTGTAAAGAACATAATTTTCTGCGTGTTCTTGGAGCCGAGCCTGGCCATGCAGCTGCATGCATGCTACAAGCCGCTAAATATGACATTTTTCAGTGCTTTTTGTCTACTAACTTTCTTGTTTAAGGTAAGTGCCTTTTTGACAGTATTAACAGCTTTTGTAATTTCTTGAATATCCGTTCATAACTTTTTGAGTTATGCTGCTAATACACATTATGACAAACATAAGTCAAACACACAAACGAACAGACCGATCATCACCAAAATTGATTAATTTTCATCTTTTAGCATTACTAACAAGGTCTGTAAATTTCATAAAGATCCATCAATAACTTTCTGAGTTATTGTGCTAACAAACAAAAATCAAACATGGCGACAAACAAACAGATTTATACAAAAATTTGACCATCTACTCTCTGTAATGCTATAGGGGTCGTTGGTCAAGTGGTACGCTTTTGGAGGTGAGGGGCGGGTAAAACGCACTATACAACTGCAACAACTAATAGAGCTGCCACTGCTGCACCGCACGCTCCGGCCACACAAGGCACATTTTGCTCCCAACCGATTCCCGTCTCACCTAACTTTATCCTGTCCTTACCCTCTCTTCAACCTCAACTCCCAACCTCCAACTAACGACCTTGCACTTTTTCACCTTTGACTCGATGGGTCTTGGCCTAGCCAGGTTGATTACAGACCTGTTCACAGCAACATTAGGCGGCAAACACCGTGGCGAAAGATCTCCCCCAATAACTACAGTGGCACTTGTGCCCTTGTGAGGGGGATTGACCTCTTTATGAAGCTCACAGAGTCTAATTTCTGCTCTACCTTCCGGAAGCCTTGCGGGGTCGTGCTGCCGCAGCAGGTTAGCCTAAAGGAGGGATTAAAAAGCGGGCCTTGCTGTCAGGGGACTAAGAATCGGTCTACCAATGTTAGGGTAACCGCAGTCGCACCACCCATCCACGATCCATACACTTATATCAGCGTTAGTTGAGTATTCAACTCAGTAAAAAGTAAACCACTTATCCTATTTATCCCGTACATTAAGTACGTAATCTTTGTCAGTTCTAGACTCTCACTAGCCAGCAGGCGAAATGACGTAACAGTCTATTTCTTGTTCGGTAAGCTTAGCTTTGTTGACTGTACTAACACATATATGAAGGCTAGTGCTTCAAGTCTTAAGTCCCACGACAGCGCGTCATGGGCGGATAACACAAACCTCGATATCAAAGCCTGCGCCAGCAAGCTCTCCCCTCTCACATCAAGACTACATTGGGAGCCGACGGCGGCTAGGCCGTTGGCTCCTAGGGCTCGCTATATGTTGTAACTACTACTATTTTTAAAGAGGGTGAACACACAGCCACCCTGTTCTCACGACACTATGGTGCATTTCACATTAGCTATGTAGGGCGAGGGAGAAAGTTACACCCCACCCAAGGGAGAGGGCGGGACTGTATGGTCGGAGGTTGGTGTGACCGGTAAACGTCCACTGTTTTTTGGGACCAAAAGGAAAATATATATGTATTTTCTCTTGCTCAAGGAAAGCTCGCCCAGATGGCACTAAACGCCGCCCGCGGATAAACTCGTGATGTCGCAGCGGCGCAGGACTCCGACCCACACCAAAAAGGCCCGCTCAGGCGCACCATGTAGGTTGAGTACATATAACAGAATGAAGTAAAGGCCTACCCAACCCAGGAGATAGGGGAAGAAAAATAAGCAGGGACATAATACAGTGCAGAAAAGAAAAACTGGGGAGCTGCTGAGAAATTAAAGGAAGCGGGCAAACCGTAGCTCCTGGCTTTCTCTCTCGTCCGCGACGGCGATGCGGCAGGCGGGGAGGAGGAATAAGAGAGTAGGCCGTAATATCATTCAGAGTATGAAAGTGGAAGTAAGCAAAGTGGGTATAAAGAAAAAACATCCCGAAGACCTAGCTGGGGCTTAGGAAATCTCTGGGGTCCCCGAGGAGGCACTGCTCCACATAAAGTGAGATGGGCGAGCCGAACTAACCTAACCTATGAATCATCTTACGCCCTCTGAGGAAGCTAAGCTGGTCGTTCCCATGCATCTATACGTTCATCCATCTATGTATTAGCACGTTACGCTCTCTGCATTAGATCAGGGACATTCAACCCGTGAGACGCTCTCATTTTGCCGTCTGGAACTCCAACCATAACTGTTTTTTTTTTTTGTTTCAGCTTCTTGAAAAAATTAAAGTTGGTTTCAAAGTGAAGACCTTTGTTCCATTTTATGGGTATCCTACCTACCGATTTTCAGTGTTTTCACGTCATATATACTAAGGTTACCGATGTCTTCCTAGATAGGAACACCAAGGAGCTTCAATAGAGGAGGTGGGAGCCCTGCGGCCCATTCACAGATTCTGGCTTCTGGCTCCCTCATCTCTATAGACGCTTCTTGAGCTTCACGGACGAGGCTCCTGGCTCCTTCTCTCAATATAAGCTTCTTGAGCTTCACGGACGAGGCTCCTGGCTCCCTCATTTTTTTAGAAGCTCCATGAAGCACAGACATGACAGCCTTAGCTAATATGGCAAAACGTGTAGCTTGCATACACTACGGGAGCTCAAAGTAAGTTATTACGGACAGAATTCACTCAAAAGCATTAATTAAAGTGAATGCTCGATATCTAAGGAGATGAAATGACAACAGAATAAAGGGATTTATAGCAACAAAGATTGTTTATAGAAAAAATTAGCGGAATCTGTTAGATTTTGCTGTATAGTCATCGTATCAACAAAAAAATAATTGTCTACTACGGAAGATTTCAAGTGTTGACAAGACAGAAAACTGAATCCTTATATTTAGCAACCATACTCAATCAGATTAAAAATATAACACACGAACTACATTTAGAATATCTCGCAGCGTAAAAGACTATCACCCAGGATTGGGCGGGGGGCCTGAAAGAGCTCAGTCAGAAGTTTTGGCATTTTTATCCCCCGGCCGCCTGCAAAAAATTACGAAGGCTCGATTCCTTCAGGCAGTGTTTAGGTGGAAAGACAGACGGTACATACAAATATATAGATATATACAAGACGGCATTATCACATCTCTCACTTCGTTCGCGGGTGACAAATATGCTCACAACTTCGTTATATTTTCAGCACATTATTTCTTAAAGTACACGGAAAGAAACCTAGTAACGGTGGAAGTTTCCGTCTCGTAACCTTGTACATGAGCTCATCAGTGTTGCCGGTTGGAATCTCCACAATGTACTAGGTTAGATGAGGTGCACTAGATTGAACAATGTGATGAAGCGATCACAACAGACAATGTGCGTTGGCAATGATGAGGTGCGTCAGGTTGGACGAAATGCGTTAAGGCATTAGGTGGTCATAATGAAATGCATTTTCGACGAGTTTTTCGAAAAGTTAATTATAATCAGGGTCTTCTACGTGAACGTCAGGCACATCCGGCTTACTGTTTCGAGAGTCCGCTCGAACACCGCCAATAGAAATAGATACGAAATTGCTTGATGGATAGCTACTGTTTCTCAATGCACATAATTATCATCCGTTTAGCTTACCCGTTTTCTTATAAGTTGCTGTGTATAGCTTACCTCGTCAGCGCTGCCGTGACGACCTTGGGGTGTAGAGGGAGTCGCTGTCAGCAGCGCCAGCAGCGGCTTCTTCTGTTGTGTGGGCAGCAGCGGCTGCGCTTGGCGTCTCTGCACCATTTGCTGCGCCGCCTCTGCCAAACACAAACAGTTGCTTTACAAACTGTTAACATTTCATACCCGGGATTGTTCAAGCATTTCACACACCCAGGGTGATTTCAAGGGGAGGAATCTTGGCCAAATTTTATTCGGGTTCCTGGTATTTAAATGGCAAGCGCAACTAAATGTTTCTTACTATTGTACCGGTATATCTTTTCCCAAGTTAATAAAAACCACCATAGGTAATTTTCAAAATTCTAACCCGCGGTGAACCTCCCACCCCCTTCGCTCACCAAGTAGGTCTCAAACGGGTGTCCAAAGCTCCTTCACTCTTATATATCATTCCCCAGGCTAGAGTATCATACACTTCCTTGCATACTTATTTTTTTTCCTTTGGAAAACTAAGCTAATATTTAGTTCATGGTACTCGACTTATCGGAGCTCCGGTCTAGCGACACTGACAACACATCTGTCTAAAAGCACACTTGCGAGCAGCACGAGTCAGCGACACTGGCAACACATCTGCCTAGAAGCACACTTGCGAGCGGCACGAGTCAGCGACACTGGCAACACATCTGCCTAGAAGCACACTTGCGAGCGGCACGAGTCAGCGACACTGGTAACACATCTGCCTAGAAGCACACTTGCGAGCGGCACGAGTCAGTGACACTGGCAACACATCTGCCTAGAAGCACACTTGCGAGCAGCACGAGTCAGCGACACTGGTAACACATCTGCCTAGAAGCACACTTGCGAGCGGCACGAGTCAGCGACACTGGTAACACATCTGCCTAGAAGCACAC
>LQNS02278160.1:2710604-2720814 GCA_001587735.2 Parhyale hawaiensis
GGAGGGTAACGCCTCAGAACGGTTCTAAACTACCATTTAGACGCCCCAGAGTTGGGCGCTGTCGCGGGTCTGGTGCTACCGACAGAAGGTGTTCTGTCGGAGCGAGCCACTGAGAAATGGTTGTTTGCCATTAAGCAAAATTAGTTAGCTGTTAACTACCCAGTCGTTTGAATTTGCGCCAATGCACATTGTCATTTGTGATTACCAGATGAACAAGAGCGTTGTGATGAACAACGTTCTGGCAGACAAAGATCCTGCCAGAATGTACCCCTGAGGGCAAAGGAACAACAAACTTCGAATTCTAGCTTTGCTAAGAGGGAGTTGGCGTCCCGTAAAATTATAGAAGTCATTCAAGCTGTAGGGAGGAAAAACTGAGGCCAGGACCGCCTGAGTGGAGACGTGCAACCGTCGGACGGCGCAGTACTTGTTAAGGTAGCAGAATGATAACGAGGCTATAGCCCGTGATCGGTAGAAAGATAAGGAGCCATTAGAGAGGAAGCCAGCTAGAGGATATATTCCTCCGGAGGGGGAGATGTCTAGGTCCAAGGGAGCCCCTTCTTATGAAGGTGGGTGGGGCCCGACGGCTCCTTTATAGCTTTGGTCGGGTCCTCGGAAGTAGAGCCTTCAGAGCGACTATCTTTGTGGGCGGTGAAAGGTCTCGTTCGTTCGCTGCAAAAGCATCTGTTGTTTGCGGGGCCTTGCGCTGAGGATATCGGGAATCTGGTGGTACCGCTTCGTGATAGGACTGGCTACTGGCAGACCTGTCTCTAATAGAGAGGGGCGTGTTGTTGCCTCTGCGAGGGTTGTCGAGAGTGTGACCGGTACTGCCAATGCGTGGTTTGGGTGTGAAAAGAGACTCGGTCATACTTGGTTGGGATGTTATATACATACCATGTCAATAGTCAAGCGGGCATAACCTGCACAAGTTGTATTGAGCTGAAACCTAACCATACCATATTGATCATAAATAGAACATGACTTTTCTGTTTGTTTGTACCTTACATCACGCGATTATGGCTGAGGCCTGGTAGATGCTTCGCATTAGATCCCATCTTGGTGTCGGTTTGTAATGAACCAGTAACGAAAGCGTGAGATCTTCTTAGGACCAGAGAGTGACCGATATTGGATGTCAAGGCAGGCGTGGCCTTGTGGCACTCCAACACTATACATACAGTAACGTGGGGTACCCGATATGCAACGTTCCACAGTACCTCGTAAGTGCGCGGATGCGTCAGAAAAGATATAGCTATCTAGATAGGTGCAAGTTCACAGCTCAGGTATCGGAAAAGCTCTGTAGAGTAATTAAAGCAACTTGTGTTTGTATAACTGTATCCATGGGATCTGAAGTTTGTAGTGGCTTGCATCCGCGAGAATTGGCCTGGATAGAGACACGCCACTCCATTAGTCCTAATATAAATGGCTTAAGCGACTTACATAATTAATTAGAACGCCTATAGGATCTGTACGTAGTTGCACAGTTCGACTCTACACCATTAGCTACTATTCTACAAACTGGGCTTAGCCAAATCGAGGATTATGTTCGGGAACAAGGTGAGAGTTGTAATGGACCCAGCCTTTAGATATTGGCTGACACCTACTATCAATTCCTAGAAATTGGAAGAGCACAATTGCGGCTGCATCGTCAGTGTGAGGTGGTGACAACTATGAGAAATTTATATCGAGTCAAGAATCTCTTATAGTTATATATCGTATCTTAATACTGTATATCCATTATCCACGGATTGTTATCTTAGCATCCATTGGTGTGCATGCACTTATATTAGCGTTAGTTATGAGTATTCAGCTCAGTAAAAACATTTGGTGAATAGGATAAATAGGGCATGTAATTCATGCATTAGAAACAGTCAAGATCTGAGAGTGATCGGTCGTCCGCTTTACTGCATTGTCAGATAAAGAACAAGCCATTCGAATCGAAACAACACAGTACTACCACATATATGAAGGCTAGTGCTTCAAGTCGTAAGTCCCACGACAGCGCGTCATGGGCGGACAACACAAACCTCAATATCAAAGCCTGCGCCAGCAAGCCCTCCCCTCTCACATCAAGACTACATTGGGAGCCGACGGCGGCTAGGCCGTTGGCTCCTAGGGCTCGCTTTATGTTGTAACTACTACTATTTTTGAAAAGGGTGAGCACACAGCCACCCTGTTCTCACGACACTATGGTGCATTTCACATTAGATATGCAGGGCGAGGGAGAAAGTTACACCACACCCAAGGGAGAGGGCGGGACTGTATGGTCGGAGGTTGGTGTGACCGGTAAACGTCCACTGTTTGTTGGGACTAAAAGGAAAAAATATATGTATTTTCTCTTGCTCAAGGAAAGCTCGCCCAGATGGCACCAAACGCCGCCCGCGGATGAACTCGTGATGTCGCAGGGGCGCAGGACTCCGACCCACACCAAAAAGGCCCGCCCAAGCGCACCATGTAGGATGAGTACATATAGCAGAATGAAGTAAAGGCCTACCCAACCCAGGACATAGGGGAAGAAAAATAAGAAGGGACATAATACATTGCAGAAAAGAAAAGAAAAACTGGGGAGCTGCTGAGAAACTAAAGGGAGCGGGAAAACCGTAGCTCCTGGCTTTCACTCTCGCCCGCGACGGCGATGCGGCAGGCGGGGTGGAAGAAGAAGAGAGTAACATGACTAACATCATTCGGAGTATGAAAGTGGAAGTAGGCAAAGTGGGTATAAAGGAAAGACATCCCGAAGACCTAGCTGGGGCTTAGGAAATATCTGGGGTCGCCGAGGAGGCACTGCTCCACATAAAGTAAGATGGGCGAGCCGAACTAACCTAACCTATGAATCATCTTACGCCCTCACGCCCTCTGAGGAAGCTAAGCTGGTCGTTCCCATGCATCTATACGTTCATCCATCTATGTATAAGCACGTTAGGCTCTCTGCATTAGATCAGGGACATTCAAACCGTGAGACGCTCTCATTTTGCATTGTGGAACTCCAACCATAACTTTTTTTTTTGTTTCAGCTTCTTGAAAAAATTCAAGTTGGTTTCAAAGTGAAGACCTTTGTTCCATTTTATGGGTATCCTACCTACCGATATTCAGTGTTTTCACGTCATATATACTAAGGTTACCGATGTCTTCCTAGATAGGAACACCAAGTAGCTTCAATAGAGGAGGAGGGAGCCCTGCGGCCCATTCACAGATTCACCATCGGTGAGACGCGTTCATGAATCTTATTGGTGGAAGTGATGGGGAGCAGCGAGTTTCACGGGGGAGCAGTAGACAAACCGAATTACTGATATGAGATTGGTTGCAGCCATAAGCGACTCTTTACTGATATACGATTGGTGCATATGCGACTGGCTGTAGTCATAAGCGATTCTTTACTGATATGCGATTGGTGCATATGCGACTGGCTGTAGTCATAAGCGATTCTTTACTGATATGCGATTGGTGCATACGCGACTGGCTGACAGCCATAAGAGACTCTTGAGCTTCAACGGACGAGGCTTCTGGCTCCCTCATCTCTATAGACGCTTCTTGAGCTTCACGGATGAGGCTCCTGGCTCCCTTCTCTCCATAGAAGCTTCTTGAAGCACAGACATGACAGTGCTAATATGGCAAAACGTGTAGCTTGCATACACTACGGGAGCTCAAAGTGAGTTATTACGGACAGAATTCCCTCAAAAGCATTAATTAAAGTGAAAGCTCGATATCTCAGGAGATGAAATGACAACAGAATAAAGGGATTTATAGCAACAAAGATTGTTTAAAGAAAAAATTAGCGGAATCTGTTAGATTTTGCTGTATAGCCATCGTATCAACAAAACAAAAAAAATAATTGTCTACTACGGAAGATTTCAAGTGTTGACAAGACAGAAAACTGACTCCTAATATTTAGCAACCATACTCAATCAGATTAAAAATATAACACACGAACTACATTTAGAATATCTCGCTGCGTAAAAGACTATCACCCAGGATGGGGCGGGGGGCCTGAGAGAGCTCAGTCAGAAGTTTTGGCATTTTTATCCCCCGGCCGCCTGCAAAAAATTACATGGGCTCGATTCCTAAAGGCAGTTTTTAAGTAGAAAGACATACGGTACATACAAATATATAAATATATACAAGACACATCTCTCACTTCGTTCGCGGTCGACAAATATGCTCAAAACTCCATTATAGTTGCAGCACATTATTTCTTGAAGTACACGGAAAGAAACCTAGTACCGGTGGAAGTTTCCATCTCGTAACCTTGAACATGAGCTCATCAGGGTTGCCGGTTGGAATCTCCACAGTGTACTAGGTTAGATGAGGTGCACTAGATTGAACAATGTGATGAAGCGATGACAACAGACAATGTGCGTTGGCAATGATGAGGTGCGTCAGGTTGGACGAAATGCGTCAAGACATTAGGTCGTCACAATGAAATGCATTTTCGACGAGTTTTTTGAAAAGTTAATTATAATCAGGGTCATCTACGTGCACGTGAGGCACATCCGGCTTACTGTTTCGAGAGTCCGCACGAACACCGCCAATAGAAATAGATACGCAATTGCTTGATGGATACTGTTTGTTAATACACATAATTATCATCAGTTTAGCTTACCCGTTCTCTTATAACTTGCTGTGGATAGCATACCTCGTTAGCGCTGCCGTGGCGACCTTGGGGTGTAGAGGGAGTCGCTGTCAGCAGCGCCAGCAGCGGCTTCTTCTGTTGTGTGGGCAGCAGCGGCTGCGCTTGGCGTCTCTGCACCATTTGCTGCGCCGCCTCTGCCAAACACAAACAGTTGCTTAACAAACTGTTAACATTTCATACCCGGAATTGTTCAAGCACTTCACACACCCAGGGTGATTTCAAGAGGAGGAATCATGGCCAACTTTTATTCGGGTTTCTTGTATTTGAATGGCAAGCGCAACTAAAGGTTTCTTACTATTGTATATCTTTTCCCAAAATAATAAAAACTACCATAGCTAATTTTTCAAAATTCTAACCCGCGGTGAACCTCTCACCCCCTTCGCTCACCAAGTAGGTATCAAACGGGTGTCGAAAGCTCCTTCACTCTTATATACCATTCACCAGGCTAGAGTATCATGCACTTCCTTGCATACCGGTACTCATTTTTTTCCTTTCGAAAACTGAGCTAATATTTAGTTCATGGTACTCGACTTATCGGAGCTCCGGTCTAGCGACACTGGCAACACATCTGCCTAGAAGCACACTTGCGAGCGGCACGAGTCAGCTTGCTCCAGCTCCCAAGTCCCAACTCGCTTTTCCGACCACGCCGACGCTTGCTGGTTGTGGCTCTACAGTCGGCTTCGCCCTCCTCACTTGCCACACTAATAGGGCTCTCGGCAAATAGCTATATCAGTCCAGGAGAAGCCTCAAATTGCTCCAGAACTCTGGTATTTTCATTGCAGTACTTATAAGTTGTAAGGCATACAGGTGCATTGTCGCTATGTAGGAACTGTAGCTGTACACTTGAATGCATAACGTTGTTCTGCCTGCGTTTCACTGAATTTGCTAGTCCCAGCCAGTGCTGGCACACACTACAAATCTCGTAACACGGGACAAAATAATTGACATCATTGTGTGGTCAGAGACTCAGTGTTAAAACAGATGCAGACGACGACAGCTGATTCTAGCAATAGCAGTGTAATACAAATATAATTATTTTACTGATAAAATCTGCTGCAACGGCAACCGCCATTCGCCAGCTATAAGGTAGGTCCTTTCAAAAAAACATCTTTTTCAGTAACTGTGATACACCGAGCCGAATGTTTGCATCGTGTGTTTGCATGAATGCATGTATCTTTCAAAATTTTGCTTCACATATATAGTGGAGAAAAGAAGATTGCGATACTTACATATTTCTTGATTCCTTTTTATACAAACACATAAATCTTCATGAAATACACATTATTGTCGATGCTATAAAGTTAGGTTTATTATTATTACTACTAGTGGACCCGCGCATGGAAAAATTCACGCAATAATCGATATTTATGATTAATATCGGCCGTTGCGGAATTTACTCTTCCCTGACTTGCTTCATTTTCTTCATTGATCCTAGTGCTTTCAACCTCAGGGTTTTTTCTCTGACTTGTCTTTTCCTTATTTTCCCGCTAACGCTTATCAGCAGCTCTCATTCACTTCTGTAGCCTTTCAGCAAGTCTTTCTAGACTATCGCATAGACGATTTATCTCTCTCTATGCATTCGTTGCACGTCTTCGAACTTGAGACTGTAATAGTTTCGTACTATTACAGTACTATCTTCCTTCTTGATTACTTGGCGTGCATCTTCAATAGTGAGAGGCCGGAAAAATCTTGAGTAAACCATTGCGATAAACTTGACTGCAACTCCAGCCAGCTTGTATGCAAGTCAGCGCTCCGTAGCCAAGATACGGTCTTACGAACTTAAATATGTGTTTCGCTGAAATTTTGGGCTATGAATCAAAATTCGCACCTTCAGAGAACGACAGTGTGAGGGATGATATGCGTGGTATGGAGCTGGAGGAGCACATGGTTATGGACAGAAATACATGGAACAGCAAGATCTGCTTCAGCGACTCTCCTTTGAACGGGAATAATACTGCTGTAGAAGAAGTGAAAGACAGTAAGCTAGAAGAAATAGTTGTCTACTGCCCGAGAAAAATCACCCCCCCCCCCAATTGCACTTCGTTGACCATCGGCTAAATTTATTCGTTGTGACCTAAGAGAAAAAAAATTAAAAAATCGGACTCTAGAAGCTACATACATAGCGTTCCGATTTCAAGCAAGAAGTGTCTTCAGATAAAGGGATCAGGATCAGCCGTCACCATCTTCTGCAGCCTGGTCATCAATTTACAAAATCTGGAACTTGGCTTATTTTTCGCCTATTTCCTTCAAAGCGGACACGAAATAAATACACGAAGCATTTTATTACATAAGGATTATTATTATATTGCACCAGTGAGAACCGTGGAAATTCCACAGTTAACAGATGTTTTCACAAACTTTAATTTAACCTAAAGCAGCGCTTCTAACTTAACCCACCCCGTTTTAACTGATGTCCGCCGCTAAACCCTGTCTACCGTTGCGCAGTCCATCTGCCTTACACCTCGTGCAACCTCACTTAGTATTCTGATTTCTGCTATGAATCTCGTACTTTTTCTGTCAGCAAAGAACTCGCATATGTTTTCCGATAAAGACAGAGGTACGACGGTACTTCTTGCAATGTTTTCTTGTGTATTTGCACGCCTTTTCTAAGCTCTGTTTGTCACAGTCAACAAATAAGTTATGCCTTCATAATCATATACGTTTCACTTTTATGTTGGAGTATCCAATTTTTTTGTGCACTATAGCGCCACCGTTGACAATGCAACAACGGCGACCTAACAGAGGCAGAAATAAGAGACAGAGTACGTCGATGAAAACGGGGTGTTACCACAGAGGATCAACATGCATGGGAACAGAAAGTTAGAAAAAAAAACAGAGGAAAACAAAATCAGTAGGTGTATGAAATCACAAGGAAGCAAAGTGAGAACGAAAGACAGACGTCCTGAAGGCCTAACTAATGCCTAATGTAACTTACAGAGTCCTCCTGGAGGCGCTGCTTCCATAACATGGGATAAGCGAAACCAAACTAAACTAATCCTATCCAATGCCCCCTGAGAGATTTTCTTTGTGTTCTTCCAGCCATAATATTGTTCAAATATGTAACACAGAAACTTTGCATAACGCTTTAGTATTCAAGATAACTTTTAGTAGGAATAACACTATATCTTACGACCAAAGATGTGTACAGTAAGCACAAAAGGGTAAAGGCATCGGAAGATATCAACATCAAATGAACACTAAAAAGCCGGAGAAGGACAGAGGAAAGTTTATGAACTATAGACAGACGACTGTCGTATTGGGCTGCATCTACAGCACTGATGCGGGGCACACAATGGCGGCACCAAAACCTACCACAACGAGACCAAATTGCAATTTGCTTCAGGAGGCCACAGTAACACTTCCATACTGCATACCTACCTTTCCTGCAATACTATTCCCGCCATGCACGTGGCGTAAGAGGAAACCAATGCAGGGCCAAGTTCATATGACTAAACTTGTATCCCGGCTCTTTGGCCACCGGCTGCCGCTTGGGCGGATGGATGAGCCATGAGAAAGTGGGGATGTGGGAACCCTCATGCAAGGAAATGCATGTGAGGGCTAAGGAGCCAACGGCAACTAGAGAGATCACGGGGCTGTAGACACAGCAGTATGCCCGGCATTCCAGTCAGCTCCTCTCCCTACCTCACGGCGGCACATTAAAGATTTTTCCTTCTTTCTTTTTATGTGCTTATTTTGTGTTGTGAGCGGTAGGGCCTTGGGAGGTTGGTGGAGGCACGCATTCATTCACCGTGACTGTCATTCTCAATTTAGGAGAACCTGGGGTTGTGTAACTCTTGCTCGACACGGCAGCTCTGCCGAGTGGATTGAACTTCTGCCTCTGCTCATCGTACGTTAATGGGATTTTTCTATTACTTATTAAGTGTTACTTTTGTTTTATCTTCATTTCTCTGTGGTGACGTAGAAAGTAACAATAACAAGGGGCCGAGTCGGACTCGGTGATGTCATCTCTTTTATTGCAAGACTNCTGCCTCTCCTAATCATACGTTAATGGGATTTTTCTATTACTTATTAAGTGTTACTTTTGTTTTATCTTCATTTCTCTGTGGTGACGTAGAAAGTAACAATAACAAGGGGCCGAGTCGGACTCGGTGATGTCATCTCTTTTATTGCAATACTCGAGGACTGCATGCGAACCTCATGTAGTTCGGCTTCGTAGCCCGTGGCGGTGTGTTGTTTTGAGAACGCTTGTGTCAGGTTGGACTTTTAGGAGGCACAGCACGAAGCTTACTCGGGCGGGTTTTCAATTTTCTCTTCAGAGGCCACTGGGATCTAGGCCTGGATTTCGAGGAATCTCTGACTATGCCTGGAGCGGCTGCTGCTATTACCGGCAGTCAGCATAAGATTGTATGTGTCATGAGACTATGGTTGTCAGGGCTTGTGGCCGACAGAACAGTTTCTATTTGTTCTCGTTGTATCGGAGCCCTACAGCTGATGATGCTCTGTGTGATAGTTTGCTGACAGCGATAGCTTCCGTCCATACTGCAGAAACCTACGTCGGCATTTGTTTTTGCCGGGGATGCCAATACTCATCATATGGACTGGCTGGGATCTTTTCCACCGACTGAGGGCCATGGCGAAGCTGCGTTGGACTTTTGTACCTTATCTGTGTGCACCTTGTTCGATGGTTCACGCATATTGCTGTCAATTGTCTCGACCTCGTCATGACTGATGTCCCTGATCTGGTGACGGTGTCACTTAGCTGCCTTATTGACACTTCACACCACTCACATCTTGTGTTCTTGGACCTAAACTATGTTGTTCCTGTGACAGACAACATGAGAGAGGTGTTCGTTAAGAGCAGAGCTAACTATGATACTACTATGGCAGAAAGGAAGTTTCCCTGGCGCCAGATTCTATCTTTAACATTATTGACTGTACTGTGTCTGACTTGGAGAGGTTTATCCCAAAGAGGACATTTTTGTGAGGCTCGGGATAAATTGTGACTTGACGATTAGTGGCGGTTAGCTTTCGATATTAGGTATACAAGCAGCTTTTCGGGCTTGGCGACGTTCGCGTGACCACACGTTATGGTAGACCTATGTAGAGCGTAGAGCTGAGGCTGAGTGAGTATCTGAGAGGGCACAAAATCGTCAGAGGCGGCGTTCCAGAATAAACGCACAGTTTGCTTGTAATATAGCATGCTACCTTTGATTATGCATATACAATTTTTTTTACTTAGTTTTTCAATCTAGCTAAGTGTCTAACTTTGAAATATTAATATTAACTAAATATATGGCTATGTTGCATATATAAAAAGCACTTGTAACATAAATATTTAGCCATTTGCGAAGTTTATAATACAATTTGCTCATTTATGAGTTTTTTACTGTTACCTCAGATTAAGCAACAAGTTTATAAAAACGTCATAAAGAGCAAACAAATACAAGTGAACAGGGATATTTTTATTAAACGTCCAAAACCAAGAAATTATAATCAAAACAGTTCAATAAACACTGAAATAAGTGTTCAGTAGTGGTACACAAAACAAGTTTATTTTGAACATGGCAACCTCTATTTTTCATGATTTTTATAAGACGATTATCAACAGACTTTGTCGGGTTTAAT
>LQNS02278160.1:2749639-2767094 GCA_001587735.2 Parhyale hawaiensis
AATGTCGCATATCCCGCAGTCAATTTCCTCATAGAGGCTTCATCCGGAATTTTCAGATTGACCTTGCCTTCAATTACATAAGCCTTAATTGTTCGGTGATCACGCTGTAATTCCTTGGAAACTTCGAGTGTTGTCTTACCAGAAGCCAATAACGAGGTCACTTTGATCTTTTCTTCACTGGTTAGATCGCTTTTCTTGCCCATAATGACTCAGGAGTGATGTTGCATAATCTGAGTAACAGCAGAACCCCGGCCGATAAGCAAATGTTATCAAACCGTGGAAAATGGTTCAGTTTCATTTTTCTCAGTTTTTATAGTTACAACATACCTGTGCACTAACTTATCATCAATATTTTAAATGTTTGACACTTATCTTGAAAAATAAGTAAAAATATTTTGCATGCATAATCAAAGGTAACATACTGTATTTCGTTATTTGGATAGCATTGCGTTGCTTGGCGGATTTCTGCACTCTAAGAGTACTTTTCCAGTTATCTATAATAGTTTTATGCTTTTAGTTCCGTCTGTACGTAAGCTTGCACGTTCGCTTTTAGTTTCTGAGTTTAGACCATTTATCCTGCACGGCGGGCAGGTGCACCTCGTTGCTGCACTTCCACTTATTTTCCTCACCCAAGGGAGGATTTTTGTTGTCAGAACATCTATGTAGTCGGCAGCGGTCCGCCTGAAGTCATCTGGGAACCGGACTGAAAGCATCTTTTCTCCACTGGAGGTCACGACTCCGAAGTTTCATCAGAGGTCGGGTGTTTGGTCGTAGACACGATGCGTAACTCAGAGATGTTCTGACCGAAGCTAACAAAGCGATCATTCTGCTCGTTCACAACCGGGTCGATCGTGAACGTTACATCCGAAAAATAGACAATCCGATTCCCATGATTTTTCAGATTGTTAAAAACCAAGATACAGCGCTTCAGATGCTTCCGTTTCATTGCAGGAGTTAACAGAGGCTTCTTGGCATATCTCAAGCTTTTCCATCTTCAATCTCAATAGCCCCACTCGCTCTTACCACAGATACATTTTTTCCTCGTAAGAAGAGTCATTTTGAGCTTTGGATCGCTTTCCGAGGTTTTCCAAAGATCGCTATCTTCACCCCTTGGTGTCTGTCTCCCTGTGCGCGGTAGATCCTTGAAGATTTCACCCATTCTCAAAGGGCTTGCCATTGTGTGCACTGTCTTTACTAACATTAGACGCTTAGCAATGCTCGACTTTTGATGGCACGCAAGTAAAGGAGTAACAATCCCACTTCTCTCTGATTGTATTTTTTTTAGCTAGTATTCAATTATTTAGATAGTATTAACGAACACAATATGGACTGAAGGATTACCTTCCAGCAATTAACAAGATTATTTCAACAAATCTGCATATTATGACTAAATATCAGAAAAAAGTGCAACAGAACTTCTGCAACACCCGATAACTCCTTTTGGTGGTCAAATAATCGAGTTTAGATGGCTAATCGACCGAATGTTTTCTCGAGCCAAAGTTGAGACAGATTTGAGTCTACCAAAAATATTAACAAAATGCTCGCTGTCAAGTGAGTTTACTTAGCAAGTGTTGCATGTAAAGCTTCGGGAGTCATCCTTTTAGACATCTTGCATTCACGCAAAATAAATGTTCTTGGGGGTACACTCCAAAACAGCAAACTTTGTGCTTAAAAGTTTCCTGATTAAATACCAAAAGAGTAACGTGTAAGGTACGTATGGAAGGATAGAGGAATGAACCACAAGCATAATACTGTATTGACAATACAGATTATCAATTCTTCCTACAATAGTACCCAAAATGTAGCAAACTTAAGCTAGAAGCTATGCTATAACAATTTACCATAGCTTGCCCTATAGCAGTGGTTTTAACCTAATGCACGTCATCTAACGTAATGGAACCCTTCTAATCAAACATCCCTCACCTAACCTAATGTTCCTCACCGGTAAGTAATGAACCTCATCTAACCTAACCCACAACAGCTAATCTAACACTCCTCACTGAACAGAATGTTCATTTAATCTAACGTTCCTCGCTTAACCTAAGGCTCATCTAGCGTTACACACCTTATCTAACCCAAAGCTTATCTAACATAAGGCAACTCAAATCTAACCTAACATTCCTTACCAAACCTTAGGCTGTCACCTAATCTAAAGCTCATCTGGCCTTAATGCTCTTCATCTAATCCTAAGGTTGCTCACTTAACCCCAACGTATCTGATCTAACCCAAACACTGTTCATCTGAGTTAGCACTCCTCATTTAACCTAATGCACTTCACCCAACCTAACGTGCCTCATCTAACCTAAAGCACCTCATACATCATCTCACCCACCAAAAATTAAATATGTAAGTCCTTACAGACTAAGATGTAGGAACATACATTTATGATTGTGAAGCAATAAAAATTTTATATTATTATTATATTGCGGGTTTCCCGCCGTATTAAAAACGAAGACTATATAACAGCGATCCAATATTGTATGATTTAGTTTAGAAGTTAAGTCGAACTCAAATGAGTTCTATTAGAACAATCTTGGCCAGGTGCACCATGTCTGGCAGAAAATAAGGCGCGAGCATCTCCAATACCCCACGGCTCCGTCGAACGAAATCGCTCAGTCGTGCAGCGCAGAGAAGGAGACGAGAAACGAAATGAGAAGAAGACAGAAGAAAGCGAACACTCGTGCGGGGGGGTCACTTCCGTGGCCCCCCACACGGGAGCAGATAGGAGTCCCATTAGATGGGTCGCTTACCACCATTCGGCGGCCCACCTCGCGGAACAGAAGAGGAAATATAGAGAACATACCTAACTCTACAAAACTAACCTAACAGGATCTGCGGCCAGATGCTACATTCACTGCGGAGAAGGCACTCGGGACCCTTGGGTGCGTGATGCCCAAACATATTATGGCAGGGAAAAGGTTAAAAATTCTATAAATAGCATTAAAGCTTCTTCTTCTTGTGCTTCAGAAGATATGATGAGCTGCACATAAAGTATTTATCATAATACTTGCTTAATGTAGTCAGTCTTATTCATTAAGATTGTTGAATAGTAATTATTATATCCCTAGTTTAAGCCTCCTTACCCATAGAGTACACTGTGATCCAAAGAGAGGAAGAAAGAAGGGACAAAGAATGTCAAGAGAAACGTGAAACGCATGCACGAGTCAACGCGGATGGGAACAGCAAGTCGGGAAAGATGAGGAAGAACAGAATACAGCATGAACATATATGAGTACTATGAAATCGGGAAGGAAGCAAAGTGGGCACAAAAGACAGACGTCGCGAAGGCCTAGATAATAAACGTAAAATTTCTATCATGCCAACACTTGAATTATTCATTCCTCGTCTTAACACTACAGTAATCTGATAATTACGGTCTCTTGCTGGTGTGAGCGCACGGAGCCTTGCTTGCCACCCTAGTATAACTGTCCTACTCTGGGGCAGCCGAGGCTTTGGGGGCTGGAGAGATGAGTTATAATAGAGACTCATATCGCGCGGCAAGTGTTCAACCCACACAGGTCATATGTCAAAGAATTATTTTTTGGATGAATTGCACTATTCAAGCAGCTCAAACGGGCCTTATCTATAGTCGAGATAGATTAGGGAAATGCATAGGCTACTTTCTCACGCAAGGTACACATCACACACGGTAGTTCCAGTCTATTTATTCTCTCGGCACAGAAGCGCATTTGATATTGTCCTAAACAAAAGGGATTTTTTTGCACTGAGCATACCGCTCTTCATACAAGCTGACCTGCACTAGAGGCGAGAGGACGTCCCAGCTCCGGGCCTCACGGTCTGCGGCGCAGTTCAGCCGCGTCCACACACGCTCGGCTGCGTCGTCCAAGCGCTGCAGTGAGCTCATCACCTCTTTAGGGATAAGATATTTGTTAAAAATGCATCAACATTCGTAAAAACTTAAATTATTCTTGAAAATTAATCCGTTAATCATTAACCTTTTACCGGGCGGCTAGGAAACGCTTTCGTAAGAATAGCGTTATGGAAGTGATCATATATGGTCACTTGCCAGGCAAGAGGTTAAGGACATTTGCACGTTGTGAATGCGTTTGATACATAGTATAAATTGTTCTACACTAGACGTCCTGTAGCACAAGTTTACCTGCATGTTACTCCAACATGGTTTTGTTGGTTATAGTCAGAAAGTTTAAGCCTCAGTTTCCGAGCGGAATGATGACACAGAGGAAAGAACAAGAGACTTATAGTACGTCGATAGAAATGGGAACCCATGCACCAAGGTGATCCCACACAGGATCAACGCGCATGAGAACAGCAAGTCAGGTAAAAAGAGGAAGAACAGAATAAAGCGTGAGCAAGTAAGTGTATAAGAATGGAAGGAAGGAAAATGGGCACGAAGATAGACGTCCCGAAGGCCTAGCTAAGAGCGAAGAGGACCTACACGAGCCCCTTTGGGTCGCCAAGTCCCATAACATAGAATGGGGGAACCTAACTAACTTAATTCTATGGTCCGTCCTATGCCCCTTGAGGGGACGAACATGGTTTAGGGTTACGTGCCTTGTGCAATAATTTGTCCAGCACAATGTGAGACATACGGGCAGAACAGCTTTAGTTTCGGAGGCTCAAAGAACGAGAATCTCAACTCTCCACCAATGCCGTAACTCTACCGCGCATCAGCCAAGAAATGAGTCGGCGCAAAACTTGCACGCATTGAACCTATCACTCGATGTGGAATTAAGGAAGTTATCTGGAGGCTGCAGCTCAAATGAATTGGCAGAACAAGGAAAACGCAACTGCATTTTCTGAAACTCAAGCAGTTTATTACAGACTGTCGTAGGAAGTGGCGAACTGTTGGGGGTCAGGAGAACGAGAGAGGCACTAACGCAACCGCAAAAAACCGCTAGAGCCACCGCCGCTGCGCCTCACTTTCCGACCTCACAAGGTTCCCTTTCTCCCCGACCAAATATGGTCCTGTCCCATCCTGACCCTCACCTCAACTTCAAAAAGCTAACACTGCCAGCAAGAACTGCGGCCACTTGCAATACTTCCTGTAAAAAAGGCACTAGGGTTTACCCCTGGGTTTGTGAGGCCAATCTATATTCTGACAGAGATAGAACTCGTCAGAATATAGCCGAGGGCAAATGATGACAACAATGGTCTTGATAGCCTATAGATATTTACGCAAAGACTGTCGATATACACAAAAATATCTTTAATATAAATGGCAATACCACAAAATCCAGGTCGAGATGCAAGTGGCGATGGAGAGAGGAGCAAAATTTTCGCCAGGCAACATCGTTATCACACCCTTTACCACATATGTCTCCATATAGCACAACACATCGACACCACTGGATACATTAGCGAGTTTCACTAGGACTGCACCCAACCCTTTAATATTAACAAGATAAGAGACGATAGGCTACCTCCCATTTCGAGTCAGACCTTGGTTGCTTTCTACACCACGGTTACGCAGTGAACGAAAAAGATGAAAATCAGTAAAAATAACAATAAAATAAGTCATATGAGTAGGTAGCCAGAACAGGTAGTCAATGTAGCAGAGTTCTATGTACCTACCTGCACGTAACTGCTGCAAGGAGGTAACAGCAAGGGCACCAAGGGTGTCCCTGTAAGGCTCTGGCACAGCACCACTGGCACCACAGCGCTGTAACAGCCCCTTCTTCAGCTGCTCATACTCCGCATTGCTACGCCTGCAGCGCTGCACCAACTCCCTGTGGCATGAATCATTCTCAGTATTGTGGATGAGGTCCACCTATATTCTAATCAATTTCTTTATCATCAGTAGAACGGTTTCAACATCAATCAACCCAATACTGATATAAACAAAATCAAAACAATATCAAGAACATCAACATATGCATGTATATTTACTAGTGCACCCAACCATTAGAATGATCATGAAGAATTTGTGATACTTCTTCATTGGTCATGTTTTCAGTTCTTATTTGCTGATAAAGGTTGCACTGCAAGTGCAAATAAAAGTATGTAAGACATGTGTGCTCTCGACTCTAATCCTGCCGAGCAGCGCAAGCCTTCCTCTCGTTTGGCGCCATGCAAAAATATTAAATCGCTTTCAGCAGACAGTTAAGCATCTCTTCTAATATAAGTTTCAGCAGCGAATCCTTGATATGGCACACCATAGTCAGGGTTGCAGAGTCGGATTCAGTAGATTTGAGGCGAGTCACAGTCAAGAAACCAATTCAAACTTCTAAAAAAGCTACTATGCAAAGAATGTAAGGGCTCCGTCTGGTGGGGGTCCGGAGGAAGACGGGGCAGTGGAGTAGGCAAAGGAAGAGTGAGAAAAAAGGAGACAGAGACAGCGCGGGGATCTTCCAAGAGATGCGGAGGAGAGAGGGCCGTCGGTACCGCATTTCACACAAGTAAGTGGGAGGCTGCTCTCTCCCATGACAGCGGGGACACTGTGGAGAGGCCGCAAGCCCGATCCTGTGCTTGAGGTAGGAGACCAAGGCCACACAGTAACCTGACCTCAACTGCAAAAGTACCGAGTTGATCCAGATAGTCTGGCATAATGTTCATTATTTTTACTTCATAAAATTATTATTATTATTATTACATACTTTCATACCACAAAGCTGCAAATATAAGGCCAAATTCTTTGCAAATATAAAGATTTTACAAGTTTAATGCTTATGAATATTTTTGGCGGTGAGTGGTTAGCCTATTTCTGTACGGTGTAGCCACTAGGAACAAAAGCAATAAGCATGACACACAGTCGAGGTTCAACCATTGCATGAGGTATGCGACCTTTAGGTACCGTACAGCGTTGACGTCCCACCACCCATTTGTCTCGAAAATGTGAATCGCAGCAGGTCAAATAACTCTTCGTGAAGTAGCTAACTGTGAAGAGGCAGATGTGTATGAAGAGTTTCATCCTACAAGGATCGTTGGGAAAAGTTTGTATGTGTGTAACGTACATTTTACTTCATCACTATTTTGTTTTTTCCCAATAAAATGGTTGTTCAACCTCTGTTTGTCTTTACTTACCTACATAAATTTACAGGAACATTAAAGACCTGACTCAGACGCATTTCTACACGCATAGACCAAACCATACAAGGTGTGGTCTATGCTACACAATAACCCAGAATCACAGTTTCGGTTATTACAAAAAATTAAAACCTCCCTGAAAAATAAAAAAAGAGATGAGTTCTAGCTGCAGCATACAAAACTCCATAACAAATGTTAATGACGTCTCTGTTGCATGGATTTTCTGTTTGGATGCAGCCCCGTGTAAACAAGGGAATAAAGGTTAAGATATTCTTTTAAGTAGAACAGTATTACGAAATCGGGCAACGAACACGAAAATATTGCTGCAGCAATAATTTTTTTCCACGTTCATTTTAACCAATAACGAAAAGGCTTGTTACTTGAGCAAAAAGTGTGACTGCTTTATCAAGGCATTGGTACACACTTATTAAAAGAACAGGAGCTGAAGTTCATGTTATGAGTGACGGTTGACTGCTTGCTAAACATGAACAAACTTTTTCTGCATATCACAATAGAAAAGAAAGAATTGTGCTGCTCAGCAGATTTGAAAACGAGAATGCTGAATTTTTAAGTTCAAGTTGACAGGTGCAGTTCAACCTCCAAAAGAAAATTAGTAGCATATTCTTCGCCTTATTTTGGCAGCCGGTTACACTAGGCTAATTATAAGAGTGATGAAAGTTTCCCTCCCTACACAGGTCTTCATCCGAAGATGAAGAAAGACAATGTACGTCAAGGAAAACGACAGGCCAACAAACACGAACAGACAACCGAAAATGGAGCAAGAGTACAAGACAAGATTATTAGTGTGGGTAAAATAAACAGAGTGGGTACGAAACCACGTAAGTCCACTAGAAGAGACTAAACTAACTTGTGAATTCAGATGAAACCCGACTCCGCAACCATAGCGAATACGCCCAGCCTACCCCTATGACCCACTGCATGGCACCTGAGGGGCAAGGATTAAGTTGCTGAAGCTAACTGCACTGTACTTTGCTTTAGTGTTGATCTCCTGAAGCTGTGCAGCGCCGTTGCGCTGGCGTGCAGTGAAGCGGTCGCACAGTCGGAGGGTGTGGGCTCGCAATACAGCCAGTGCAGCCCTGTTGTGCTCTGATGGCCCAGCAATAGGAGCCTGAACCAGCGAATCCCTCGCAACACCTGCACAATATTTCATAATTATACAAGTTGTTCCAAGAGAGGGAAAAGAAGAGCCATATAGTGGCGGCCAAACAAAAGGACAAATATTCAACACTTGATATGTCGACACAATTACCGCACAAGACCAAAATCACGACACAACCCCAAAACTGTCCAACTCCTACCGACTCCGATTCCGACTCTACAACCAAATAAATTAAACGTTTAAAAAATTTAAAAGACAATAATAAAAATTATAACAATTTGGAGCAAATGGCGATGGAGTGCCTGCGCAATTCCCTGCAAGCTTTGTGTGCACCAAGCCGCCTGAAATGCAGTGGGACCCTTTGTGGCACTTGCTTATAAAGCTGACCGGTAACCAGGCCACCCAGCTCAGTATCCGCCAGCCCACTACAGTGAGAATAGCAATTAACCTCACGATAGGCGGAACCAACCTGTGTCTCATTGTACTAAGATCCACAAGTACATAGCCTGCTACTACACCTGAGTCTCATTCACCTCCTAGACAGGAACAACATTCGTCCGGTAGCACTTAGAACCCCAACCGCGTACTACTACGTAAAAGCTCAACGTCGAGGTGTACTATATTGGTTGCAGACAATTACAGGATGCCCAGGAAGACACGCAAACACCTTGGTGGCCAGAATTTAGCGCCATCTGCCGGAATTGTTTTCGTAAAAAACCAAGGAGGGTGAGAACAAGAGAACAAGTGCTTCAAGCAGTGGTGTAGTACGGAAGTGTTAATAATACCGTAATTCTGTGAGATAAAGGTAGCAGAGATTACGAGAACAGTAACAGTGTACGTGCGAACATTCATCAGTTACTAATTGCTAAATCATTTATTAATGCTCGGTGAAATTGTAACGACCGAAAGTGCTGTAACTTATATTCAGCAGTGACTATCATTTGAAGTGAATTGTTACGCAATTAGCGGTGAAGACGTGAGCTATATCGTTCTATGACAGCGACGGAAATCATACCACTCCCAGAAGCGCCTAGCAACAGAGGCCGGAGAGGAAAGAACTTCAACAGCAGGGCGTGACGAGAAATTAGAACTACGAGCAACTACAACGCAGGGCAGCGCAACTGAAGACGCTGCAAGCCTGGATAAACCTCAGATAAGTAGATCCAGTACTGGAAGTTTTACCTTACGAATTGTTAACTAGCATTTACAGGGACGCCGCCCAGTTACTAGGTGACGTGCGCAAAGTACCGCATTGCAGTTGTCCCCACAGGAAGTGCCCGGGGTGCTGGGGCATTCGTCAAGCTAGCTCAGGTGATTGACTGCTTATGAGTTTCTTGTTTGCGCTCGGCATCACGAGTGACACAAGGAGTCGGCAGTGTAGTCAACAACGTGATCAAGTGCGGATAGCCTGTCACCAGTGCGACACCATTAGTGTCGTGAGTACTTGCATATTGTTGTCGTTGTTGCTATTCATTGTATTCATTGCTAACTAATCTTCAGTGATAGTTCATGCAGTGTCGATTACGCTATTTTTTACTAGCTTGTTAACTAATCCACTGTTAACTGTAAAGACTGTAATATAGTTATCGCCGTATGAACTGATTCCTTCCACGGCAATATTACCTTCACTAAGTAATCTAGTACCAGCATCACAGTAGCAGCATTGTAGCCGAAAAACCGACGAGCTGAAGGAGTTACTTGGTAAGCTCAGAGAGTGTTATAATCTGTGTATTAATGGTATTGATATGTGTTAATTACCCATGTTTTAACATTGTATAATGGTAGAGTTGTAGGCATTATTTATAAACAGTGCAGGAAACTACAGACACACGTAAATGCCAATACTTGTACCAGCAACAGTAGGTACTGAAATAATTGCCCAGCAACTTTATGTGAAAGTGCCATATTGTCGAGATAACAATATTAACGAACTGACAGTTCATGAACTCTTCGAGTGACGAGGAAGAGAAAATGAGAAGTACTAAACTGATAAGAAGCGGGAGGTTGTCTAAACCTCGATACATTCCCACATCTCATAAAATAGCATATATGGCGAGTGCAGGTCTAAGTGGCGCGGTCACTACTGCCGCAGTAACCAACGTGGTTACTAGTGTGAATGCCACGACCATAGGGGTGCCAGTCAGTTCTGTAACATTCACAGCAGGAACAGCCACTGGCACGGCTACCACCACCCATTGTTCTATAGGAACACCCCCCCCCCCGTCACATCTGCGGGCATGCCTCCAGGCAGTACCCCACCTCCACAGGGCGGCGGCGGGGCGCAGCCACCTGGCGCAACTGGCGGACAGGCTGGCGCGGCGGCGGAATCAAGTGGTCTGGCTGCTCAGATCGTAGCTGCTATGCCAGTTCGCGCTCGTACGATCATTGCAGGTTCAGATATCCCGATGTTTAAGGGGAGAAAGCGCCCAAGTGATGTAAGGTTTAGTGAGCAAAAATCTTTTCGCACCCACATCCAAAACCTAAGGTCTTACATGTCCTTATTGGAGGATGTGAATAGCGAGAAAAATAAAATAGACCTCTTACGTCGTTCAGCAGATAAGACCCTGGGTGATTTCAATTCAGTTCTGGCGAAAATAGTGAATACGGGTCTCACGTTCGAGGAAATTGTCAACCTTCTGGACGATGTTTATGTAGGGAAAGGCGAACTTGTCACTCCACAGCCTCGCCACGGATTTATCAAAGCTGATATTTGTGAGAAATGAATCGTTAGGAGCGCAGCTGATTGACGCGTTCAATCGCATTCGTCAATTGACAGAGAGTATCATCACGTGTCCCGAGCCTGCCTTTGACACGCTGCCTTACTGCGTAGCCAGCGGAAATTACGATGAGTTGTCAGAGTTTAACTCAACCCCGCTGAACACGGGAATTGCTATCGCTGTGTTAAGCCCCTTGCTAAGTGAAGATTTTGCGAAGCGCCTATTTAACAAACTAATCCGCAGCACGAAGGAATTGCTACAAAGACTCATTACTTGTGTACGAAACTTCCCCGACACAAAGCCCGTGCTCGCAACGACTGCGCGCGACGTGAAAACGTACTGTTTAAACGCAAGCGAGGAGCACGAAGCGGCCAGCGAAGAGCCTGTGCGCGAAGCGAACGAAATGTACTATGCCAACTTCAGGCGAGGTCGTGGCAGACGACGTCCGCCGCGATATTACCACAACTCAAACCAGAGAAACATGTACACCAAAAAAAAAAAAAGAACGAATATTATAGGGGGTACATTGGTGACGAACTAGGCGCGCGCGAGTGTTATACAAATGAACGTCTCGGAACTCAGCAGCGTGAGAAACAACCAGTTCGCAAGCAAGAACGAGTGATCTGTACCTATTGTCATAAACCAAACCTTCATGCCGACGTGTGTAGGAGTCGGGAACGTTCTGTGACTACATACTACATAGTAGCTACACAATGACTAACACCAACTACATTGACAACAAATAGACAAAATACATAGTAGGTTAACAATGTAACGACATACTTCACAACACGAACATGAAACATTTTACGTAAACTAAATCTGGAATTACCGATAAAATTGCTGTTAGCTAGTTGCGCTATGAGACTGCTGTAATCGTCGTAGCGATGTGTAAATACGAAAAACTTATCGTGTAAGGCTATAAGTAGAACTAAGTATCGAAATGTTGTAATTATGCAACAATCTTGATGTATCAGGAATACTGATTCATATCACTCATTGGTAGTGCTTACTCAATATTTCGCCATTCTGCTGTCTGACAAACAATTCTTGGTTATTTTACTTACACCATGTTAAATCAGCACAGTGGTCACGAAAACAATACCACAATCCTTACGTTAATAATGAGCGAAAATCGCGAGTTCGCTGCATTGGACGCGTACGAGACAGTACTCAACATGCATTCCAAACATTTTTCCCCATTGTGATGACGATCTCGACGGAAGGAGGATGATGGCAATGTTACATCCAGAAACATGCCTAAATACACTCACACACATTCAGCCATTCATCTACAATGATACACAATACTAAACAAATGATCATTCATTCATATTTCATGTATGATGATGTGTAGCGAAAGATGTTCCACTTCTGATCTTAGCCAATTTGGGCAGGATGCCATCACTGTTCCTGTGCACCTTGGTACTCAGAGGACAGCGAAACACCCCTCACCAGCGCTACAGTGACAGGCGCGGTCAGCCACAACTGTAGGTGCCAGTGACACAGCTGAGCGTTAGGGTTGGACGGTACCATGGCTGAACTACGTTAACAGGTTGACTCACGCGCAGGTCGGATTGCCAGCCTCGCCACTTCATCTCAGCTGTGACGTCACGTGGGGACATAGACTCCAGTCCGTGTTCATTTTTTCCTACCTGTCACTTGCTTTATAACTACAGTGAGCGAGGTCTTTCATAGAGGAGAAACAATAGTGATCATTTTCACACAGTCACAGCTCTTAACTTCCCCGTGCAAGTATCCGTTTGTGAGAAATAAAGTAATAGAACGTCAAATAAATGAGCTCAACGACGAAGGAATCAAGTACAGCAACATTGCTACGATTTCTCCGGCATTACATTAACATAGTTTGTTCTTCGTCACCACATTACTGTTTTATATACTAGTGCACTCCACTGTCAAAAATAATTGCAAAAGAACACGTCTTAAAGAAAAACAATTAGGCTGCAGCGCCAAAATCATGTCGATATGAAAGTTGAAATTGGTTTGATTACCTACTTTGATAGACGTGCAGTGAAAACTTTGCTCACTATTATCGTAGGAGTATAAGTTGGTAGCTATATAATCTCTCAAATAAATTAAAGAGTAATAGAGCATTGATAAAAAAAAACGATTACTAGCTTAGCAATAGTAAGTTACATCGCCCTCAATTCTCCATGATCTTTGTCGCTGCATTGCTCCCGAAAAGTCTCACTTGAACGTACATCAGGAGAGACGAAATTTGGAAGCTCTAAAAGTAATTTTTAAGTTCAAATTTAAGAAGTTTAGCTCTGAATTTATTATATTGAAACATTAAAGGGCTTATCTTAAGAAGAAAATCCAATTGTCAAGCGGATGGGTGTTATTTGCCGGTCTCAGCGTTACATATCTCTATATTCCGAAGAGGGAACGCTTTCTCTCTCACGTCGATGCCACACGCCATTCAAAAGAACGAGTATCGCCATCTTTTCGTCCGAATGTTTTGATTTGCCCATTTAAATATAAATAGCATACACTTGCAAACGATTTTGAATTATACCTCATTCTCTCCAGATATAATGATACGTCCGACGGTTAACTAACGCCATTTGTTGGCAATCCCACAGCTGTTTAGAAGAGTTCAACAAAACATTTGGACGAAAATATTACGATACACGTTTTTCTGACTAGCGTGTGTCATCGGCAACAGTAATAAAACAATATCCTATGAAACTTGTCTCAATTTTCTTGTTGAGATAGTGAAAAAACTTAATCCAGGCCATTCTCATTACAAACGCATTGGCGTACAAACAACGAGCTTTTTCTAATTTAAGTAATTTTCATGAAATTCCTAAAAAAAATGAGTATTGACTGGTGTAACTTGGGTAAGCTTGAAAGGAAAATTGTATCACTCATAATTACTAAGAGTACTTTTTGAACAATTAAATAGAGAAATAGTAGAATGTTGAGGATCAGGAAGCCTTTAGTGCTACACCCTGAGGCCTTGTTTCCAAAGCGGCAAAGACAAATAAATGCTAAGACGAAAACGTTTCGCACCATTTGCGCCATCAACAACACACAGATGTACACTTTCCTAATTTAAGCATTTTACTCATGACAGATAAGCGGTAATCATATTGCTGAGGCAAAAAATAGTTGTGGAGCACATTCGGCCTGCCACAGCGGAACGTGAGTTGGCTCATTTGCAAGTCCAAACGTGTCTTGCAACACTAGTAGCTCTTTAAGAACACGATGAAGCTTCAATAAATTGTTATCAACATGTTCAGAACAGCCAAACATCGAACGACATCCCAATGTAACGAAAAATCGTAAAAAATAAATTAGAAATGATATCGATACTCTTTAGCAACACTGAGACGATTTTCACGAGCGTTCTCCCCACGTGACGTCACACAGGGAGATGCTCAGAACCGTCTCAAAATGGTCAAGCGATGAGTTAACCTGTTAACGTAGTTCAGCCATGGACGGTACGGTGTAAAAGTTGAAGCAAATAGGAACAGTAAGTGGTGCAACGACAGGAAAAATTCGTCGAAGTGCAGGAAGTGCTCTTTCAGTTCTCTAAAATTGCGCATCAACTCAAAACCTTACGTATCATCTCATTCATTCTTTCATTCCTTGAGTTGTATCAACCGTGTAATTATTGTAGTTATAACGACTCGGTACCAAGGAGATGGGCCAGAAAAACTCAGTAATTACTGTGCAGACGTTGATAGCGGCCTTAAAAGAGACGCACAATCACGCGCTAGACCGTACAACCGAATATCTTATTCAGCATACACCACAGGAACTTGATCTTATCCCGGATCGCTGTTCCGATGTGTTGGTAGTGATTCTATCTATTCTGACACTGACCTTATCTATCATCACTTGGTACCAGGGTCGTGAAATACGTGCATTCAACCGTAAGTTCCGTGCGGAGGAAACTCTGTTACGGAGAAATTTCATTCTAAGTAATTTGACCGGAACTAACCAGAACGAACCGGTTGTCAGCGCAGCCAATAATTCAGTGTAAATTGGTAACACTGAACCATGGATGTCGATTCTCTGATGCTCGACTTGCTCCTGAAGACGTATCGAGTAGGCTAGTAAGTTCAGCTCATGAGAAAGTACGCAATATCGACCTCAAACAAACAATAATTATCTTTTCTGGATTCTTGGCTTGTGCTTTCATTGCTATTGCTTTATGCTTCTATTATTGTTTTCTAGAGTGTAAGTACCGGCGTAGAAGAAATGCCAGAGATGTCGAACTGAACACTCTGACTAACCTTGGACAGTCCGAAGCAGCTATTTAGATACTTAAACATTGGACTTAGTTGCCGTACAGTTAAGCACAGGCAGTCTGAAGCCGTGTTTCGTGTGTTAGAATGTAATTTTGCTTTGTATTACTATTTGCATTGTTTTGTATTCTGTTCTTGAGTAATTACAGTCATAGAACATCACAATGGCGAACACCACACCGTGGAGACCGTGGGATACCCCAGCAGGACCACCACGTGACATTGCCGAAGCACGACCAGCAAACCCCATACCACACGCACCCATACCTGTCCGAATCATACCACCAGAGATAGTTCGTGTAGCGCGACCTGTCGCCACTATCCCGGTTAGCCAAGCGGCACGACCAATTGCAGACCAGCATTCCTGTCTTAGTCGCTTGTGACAATGCGGCTAGATCACGTAGAATAGCGGAGTTGATGGCAGAAAACAGACGACTGAAGGCAATCATCCAGCGACAGCAGAGAACATTTTATGCGCTCCGCGACACCTTCAACGACCCGAACGAACATAGAGAATCCCCACAACTTTGAGACAGGAACAGAGAGACCAACCAACGCCTGGAGCAGCTATTAACTCTGTTGATAAGCGTACTATTACAGTAGACACATATAAGACTCTTATTTTCTTGCATTTCACTATAAGTTCTATGTTAGCTTTGCCGTATTCTGTTCATTACGAGTATTTCACATCCCTCTAGATAACTGGTTAAGTTAACGAAAAGCGATGTTGAATTTTCTATAATTGCGTAAACTATTACTTCCTCAATTTGAAAACAAATTGCAGTCAAGTAAAGACGTGTTGAAAAAGAAAAAATACAGATATATATAATATATATATATTCTCCTTCTATATGTTGACTTCCTGTATGGAATTGTAGTGTCATTGAAAACTTAGTATGAATCGTCTTGCCTTCATGCTGTAAAGTACGTCAGCTTGAACTTACTATGCCTTTGTGAGCTGTGGTATTCCATTAGGATTAAATAAAAATCACTAACATAGCAGCAGCCAAATTTACTAAATAATTTACAAGCATGCAGTGACTTCCGCCTTAAACTTAGAGTAAACAAGCCCTAGACAATATGAGCATAATCCTTGATAAGATGGCCATGTCTCTAGTAAAAGAGAAAGTATTCTCTTTTCTGCAAAAAGGGACGAAATATGTGCCTGCGCAATTCCCTGCAAGCTTTGTGTGCACCAAGCCGCCTAAAATGCAGTGGCACCCTTTGTGGCACTTGCTTATAAAGGTGACCGGTAACCTGACCACCCAGCTCAGTATCCGCAGGCCCACTACAGTGAGAATAGCAATTAACCTCACGATAGGCGGAACCAACCTGTGTCTCATTGTACTAAGATCCACAAGTACATAGCCTGCTACAACACCTGAGTCTCATTCACCTCCTAGACAGGAACAACATCCATCCGGTAGCACTTAGAACCCCAACCGCGTATTACTACGTAAAAGCTCAACGTCGAGGTGTACTATATTGGTTGCAGACAATTACAGGAAGCCCAGGAAGACACGCAAACACAGTGGGTAATTTTCGGGGCAAAAAATTATTTCCACCTCAGGAGAGTTAGAATCACTGTGGAGAAACAATAAGTGCATGAACTCTTAAAGCATGTATTTGCGGTCATTTCAGTGTTTGTATGGCTTTTCTAAGTTAAAAATGAATGTGTGACACAATTACTCCTAAGACCATATAAAAAATGTTTCGGAAAACATCGCGAAATTTCAAAAAATTTGTTATTATTTGCTCCACAGATATATTTTGGGGAGCATTTGGCGATTGCTGGAGACGTTGGGGCAATTGGCAATCCCTATCACTTCCATAGCATTCCTATGTAATATTAAAGATGCCACAACCCTTTGAAAACGAAGCACTTTATGATCGGTGTGGAGGCAATTGACGATCGCGTTACGATCGTCAATTGCCCCCACACCCTCCCCCCCGATCGTGAAATGCCCCATCTGCGATCGCAATTTACCCCTCAGCGATCGTCAATTGCCCCGTTGTACTAAACCTCGTTTAGGGCATTAGACAGTACAATAATGCCGTGGTTAGGGCATTACACAGCAAAATAATACCGTGGTTAGGGCATTAGACAGTACAATAATGCCGTGGTTAGGGCATTACACAGCAAAATAATACCGTGGTTAGGGCATTAGACAGTACAATAATGCCGTGGTTAGGGCATTACACAGCAAAATAATGCCGTGGTTAGGGCATTAGACAGTACAATAATGCCGTGGTTAGGGCATTACACAGCAAAATAATACCGTGGTTAGGGCATTAGACAGCACAATAATGCCGTGGTTAGGGCATTAGACAGCAAAATA
>LQNS02278160.1:2779016-2793476 GCA_001587735.2 Parhyale hawaiensis
GCAGAAAATTGGTCTTATGAGGCGTGCTTGGAGGATGTTTGGCTCGGTAGAATTGACACGTCGCTGCTTTAATTGCTTTGTCCTCCCTCTTCTGGAGTACTGCTCTGTAGTCTGGGGTTCAGGTGCCGATTGCCATCTGTGTTTGCTTGACAAAGTGGTTCGTCGATGTGCGTTCATGCTTGGTGGTGTTGTGCCCTGTGATCTGGCGCATCGTCGCAGAGTTGATGGGGTCTGTTTTTTGTATAAAATCTATAACTGCCCCAGTCATCCACTGTCTGAGTTTCTTCCGGATCCATTTGTTCGGGTGAGGTATAATCGGCGGACTGGTGCTCTTCATGAGTTTGCCTTGGAACTGTTACGATGCCGTGCGGGCCAGTATTCCCGTTCGTTTTTTCCATCGTTTGTGGATGTTTAGAATGGTCTTGATGGCTCTGTCTTTGCTGGTGCTGGTATTGGCAGCTTTAAACGATCTGTACACAGAGCGTTCTTTTCATTCTTTTGTTTTCTCCACCTGCTGGGCTGGTTGCGTGGGGGTTTGTTAACCTCATGGAGTTTCTCCGTTCGTACGTCGCCAGTCTGGTGTGATATAATAATAATTGTTCATAAATTATGATACCCTCGTACCAGTATCACGCATATCAAGGTTGAAACTGTCCCAAGTCTGGCTTTGAAGCGTCTACCTTAGACCTGCGAGCCGCATTGAAGCTGAAATATGAACTTACTATTTCTTCCTTTGATCCCTTCCCGGGTCGTATCCAAGAATACCAGGGGACACTCTAATTTCCTTCTATCTGTTAGAGAAGAGCGTGAGACACACGGATAGGGAATGTTTTCACTCACCTTATTTCATTTGAGGTAGCGCTTCTAACTTAATCTACACCGCCTGAACTAACATCCGCCGCTTAGCCCTGTCTATCGTTACGCATTCAGTTCTAATGTGAAGCGTGGGTGACCGGTGAAAATTCGACGACTTGGTAACGCTCTCACTTTATAAAATGTACCACTCATTTGTTCTCTCAGCAGAGAATTCGCACTTGTGTCTGATAGAAAACATAGAAACACGACAATACTTCTTGCAATGTTCTGATTTTCGGTGTACACATTTTTTTAATGCCCCGTTTCCCACAGCTTACAGATAATTTAGCCCGCCATAAGGTTATACGTTCTAATGTTTTGTCGGCGTATCCGATTTTTTCTCACTACTTTGGAACCCGTGGATGCTGCTGATCAACAACCTATCATTTTCCTGCTTTGTTTAATGCAATACAAAGCAGTATACATTCAACGAAAATAGATTGGGTAAATTGTTTCATTCACTGGAGAGTATTCCTTTGTTCTGAAGATGTCATCGCATTTCCTCAGACATCGCACTGTACTGGCTGATGCTTTCCCAGCAGCATATTCTCTACAAAAAATAAATTCAGAGCAGAGATGCCCAACACTAGGGTAGAAAGGGGGGATTTCGCCGCAAAAGCAGTTTTTTTTAATGTCACAAAAATACGGTGAGGATAATGGCAAATGTTAGTGCAGTTTATATACATTCAGGGTTTTGGCCGTAAGTGTGCAGTATAGATTTTTTCTAATTTTTTGACCTGTAATAAGGACTTGAAAATAAGTGGTACGCGCGGCAAAAACACCCCGCTATCGGGGTGATTTCGCCACCCCCATTTTTTGTTAGGTAAAACGGGGTGATTCTGCCGCGGGGTGAATTCGCCCCGTTTTTTTTTTTTCATTACTATTATTATTTACTGCCCCTCCCCCTCCCTATAGCAATGAAATGCATCTTAAATAGCCTAATTTGATCCTTAGTAACTCCTCTACCCTGGGCACTTCCAGATTTCCTGTATGTCAGTTTCATTTTGAGATAGCTATAGGCTCTATAAGGAAAAAAAAAACACCCGCGGCGAAATCACGTCTTACCCTACCCGTTCTCTTTACCCAGGGCGTATCTTGGCTACGCCTCAGACCCTATGAGGAATGCCAACCGCTACCAGCAAAGCGAGTAAAATTTTTGTAAGGAAAAACAAAAGCGTAGATATGATACGGGTGAAAAGAAGTCAAGTCTCTAATTTACGCCTATCTCTTTGTGAAGAGCGTGACACATACACACACGTATATACAAGCGTATTAATACCTATATTGATTATTTTCTTTTGAACAAGGACTTTTTATAGAAAACTGATGTCCAATGTTTCCTATTATGTAGTCAAGAGTTTATGTACCTTTCTAAACAAACAAAATTTGAAATGCGTACTATCTTGTATACCGGTGCAGTGTGACAGCTCAACAGAATTTGAAGATTTTTGCCCTGACCAAAGCCTTGGCCCAAAAAAAGAAAGTCTGGAGACGTTTACTAAGATGTTTCAAAATGATTAAGTTCATAAAGTGAATAAAGTATTCTAAGCTGAAGCCCTGCTAAACTTTACTAATCTTGTGCAAGAACTGAAAAGCTGGATTGAAGAGAGTTAAGAGGACAGGAACTCACGGAAATTTCAGAGTCGAAGCACTGTTCTTCAATAATTTCTGAGATACGTGTCGTGTAAATAAAGCGCGAACATTAAAACTGATTGAGCCACAAAAAGATGAAGATTTCCTCCTAGCTATCTAATAATGAAAAGCATGACGTACAGACACATGGACGCACGGTCGGATGGAGCCTCAAGCAGAATTATAATACAGATAGGTAACTAACCTAATACTAAGAATGACCGTCGTGTGTTTATATATATATATTTATTTATATGTTCGGTGTCACGCTCTTAGCAAAATTGATAGGCGGAAATTAGCCCAGGTTGGAGGCTCTGGTTGTCCTCTCAAGCTCCATTGAAAGTGATAGGCAGAAAATAGACCGGGTTGCAGAAGATGGCAAACGTATCTTAAGCAGGGACAGTTGAAATTCCAACAATTAAGACATCGCAGGCTTAGTCTGATTTGTACGAGTATTAGGTTCTCCATACATCGAATCTACGGCAAAGTATAGTGCGACCTTATGTCTGAATGAACTTCTTGCATTGCCGAAGTTGAAATCGTAGCACTGAAGATATCTGAAGCTTCTGTTGGTACTCTCATGCTTCTTGATTCGTAGTTTCTTCCCACAGATGATTTCGTTGCATGAGCTATTTTTCCCACTTTGATGCAATTGTCAAGGAAACCGACGAAACATAAATTTTCACGGGCAGTAGACAACTATTTCTTCTAACTTACTGTTTTCCACTGACGAAGCAGTTTTCTCTTCATAGGTCAAAATTTGATCACCTCAAATGAAACAGCTATTTGACGTGGAAAGACTGTATCAACGGAAAATATTGAATAGTTTAAGCCTCCGTTTCCACACTAATGGCGATCAAACACAGGGAGAAGAAAGGGACATATAGTACGACGATAGAAATGGGGAATCCATGCACGAAGGTGCTCCCACAGAGATCAACGTGCATGAGAACAGAAAGTCGAGAAAGAAGAGGAAGATCTGAATAAAGCATGAGCTAGTAGGAGTATAAAAACGGAAGTAAGCAATGTGGGAACGAAAGACAGTCGTCCAGAAGGCCTAGCTAATGGCTTAGGTAACTTCCACGAGCCCCCTGGTGTCGACGCGCCCCATAACATCGGTTGGGCGAGCCTAATTAACTTTATGGTCTATTATTATTAAACCATACCAGACTGGCGACGCGGGAACGGAGAAACTCCATGAGGTCGACAAACCCCCACACAACCAGCCCAGTAAGAGAAGGAAAAAAAAAATCTGAGATCACAGAATAGCTCTGAGTACAGATCGTTTAAAGCTGCCAATACCCGCACCAGCAAAGACAGAGCCATAAGACCATTCTAAACATCAACAGACGATGGAAAAAACAAACGAGAATACTGGCTCGTAGGGTATCGTAACGGTTCCAAGGCAAACTCATGAAGAGCACCAGTACGTCCAGTTTGCCTCACCCGAACAAATGGCTCCGGAAGAAAATCAGACAGCGAATGACTAGGGCAGTTATAACTTTTATACAAAAAGCGACTCCACCAACTCTACAACGATGCACAAGATCACGAGGCACACCATCCAGCATGAACTCACATCGACGAACCCCTTTGTCGGGCAAACACAGATTACAATCGGCAGTAGAACCCCAGACTACAGAGCAGTAGCTACTCTAGAAGAGGGAGGACAAAGCAATTGAAGCAGCGACGAGTCAATTCTACCGAGCCAAACACCCTCCAAGCACGCCTCATCAGATCACTTTTCTGCGATGCATGTGAGGCGACCGAACACATGTGGGTGTCAGTTTTGATCAACAACTACCGAAACATTGATGACTGTCAGATAAAAATTGACTAATTACCGTGAAAACTGAACCACCAAAACCCATCAATCTCAGCTAATGGAGCTGCCCAAGGTGATTCACGCGATGAACTGCAGCACTGAAGTCAAGCTGTACCAACCTTGCCTCATGACCTCGATGAAGAGCCAGCTGCAACACATGAGAAATATGAAGCAGAGCATGACAGTTCCCAAGCACTTACGAAAACCATACTGTGTTGGGGGAAGGACACCTTGCTTCTCAAGAGCGTGAGCCAACCTCGATGCAACCAACCTCTCATAAACTTTCGACAAAACAGGTGTGATCGATATGGGTCTATGGCCCATCCTATGCCCCCTGAGGGGATGAAAATGGAATACTTAGGAGAGGTTTTTACTGAACCAACGGGTCACGGGCAGTCTGGCTATTTATAGATAGGAGGTATTGAACCGATGTGCATTGGGATAGAGACTGTGGAGGACATCAAATATACTATGTTGTATAGTACGCACAAGCCACTATGCCCACCTAGACTGGCTGAGTTTTTGGTGCAAGTGATGTGGTGGAGCTTCATCCAAGCTGGCCTATTGGAATACAACGCGAGTACGGAGATAGATTAATAGTACAACGGTTATTTCAAAAGTAAAGCGTAGAATTTTTAAATTTAAAAGTTGACGAGCTAAAAAGACGGAAGTGGCACCATTAAAACGGGTGACTTTTTATACGCCAGAATTTATTTTTCTACGTAGTCACTACCATTCTGAAAGAGAGCCTTGATACCTCAGTAGCTACAGTAGAACCCGCTTAAGTCGTCACCTCTTAAGTCGGAAACCCGGTTAAGTCGTACACTAACAGAAAAGTACAACTTAACATTTGTAAATGTCGACTTAACCGAATTTCGGATAAGTCGGCAAAGTATCGAGTTATCCGATGAAAAGTGTTGACTTACCATCCACTTATGTCGAGTTATGCGAGGACGCGCGCGCCAATGAGTAGCTATACGTAGCTGATTCCCAAGCTTGGATGACGCAATAATTGTCGGGGTTATGAAATACATATTGCGAGGAAAATTCACATTATCTACTGATAATACAGTATATTCATTATAAATCTGTTAGTGTCCATAATGAAGATATTTAAACGAAATGTAGTACATACTTAGTACATAATGATTAATGATAAATTTGTTCATGATATGCGCGTACGTATGTATTCCACCGCAATATAGCACTGAACTCCACGCGGCCGCTGCTATGTATTCAGTCTTTGCCTGGCTGCGTTCGTTAGAGGTATAAATAATTAGACTACATAAAAATAATTTATGTGTACGGTAAGTTTACATATTGCATGATCTCCTTATGTAGCTATTACACATACATATAGCTATTTATACCTATGTATATGTTTGAACTGTTGAATTCTGGTGCTTAATACGTAGTATGTACATACATATGCATAGAAGTATGTAATACAGTACTGTACTAATACTTAGAATGGGATACAGTCAAGTAGTACATAGCCTTAAGTCGGACTTGTATACGACTCAACAGGTTATTAGTACGACATAGCCGAGTTATCGGTTAAGTCATATTATCGGTTAACTTGACAGGCCTCTGCCCCGATGGTGTCGACTTAAGCGGGTTCTACTGTAGTAAAATTCAGTGCCCTGCCGAGGCGGTTAATTTCTCACCGCTATTCTTTTGGGGATGGCATCGTTTACAGTGCACTGACACCCACATCCAACTCTACACGCATTTCATTCACCGTTATGCGCCGATCGGTACGGATAAGTTGATCGAGCCGCACTTTGTTTGCCGGGGTGGTGCCTGTGCATGGGCGTCCGGAGCACACTTTGTTACATCTCTGTCGCCATTTTCAAATCAACGAACCCATCTCTTAACTGTGCTGAAAACAACTGCAGTGGCTTCGTAAACGTTAAACATGCATCTGTGAATGTTGATGGGTTTAATTTTTTGCACGGAGGAATTCAATGACGCCTCTTCTCAAGCACGCTAAAAAATGGAGTTGCTTTTTAAGAGTGTCACGCCGTCAACATATGCAACAGAGAGATGAAACTTTGAGGTGATGAATTCATAATTTCAGTCATTACAATGTTAATTTGCAAACCCTTTTGTTCACTTTCGGTAGAATTAAATAACTAGGCATTACTTTTGGAACGACCATCATTGTCAAGGGCTTAGGTTACCATTATCTCCTAATATGATCCTAATACCTCTCATCTCTCATGTGTGCAGTGCTGTAGTTAGGCAAATCTGTAGGCATTTACGTAGTAATACTGCCTGCTAACATTGTGGTTCAATGCATGAATCTAACACAGATTACTGTAGCATAAACTGTGACCCTAGTTACCTCTACCAAGGAAGTTTCGGCCCTTTTCTTCTCTCGGTTGCATGACTCAAAAAGTTATGGACCGATCTTTATGAAACTTGCACAATTGTTGGGGTGTTCACTAGGAGCAAATGAGCAAATTTTGTGTTGATCTGCAGGTCTGTTTCTTTTTAGTCACGAACATAACTAAAAAAGTTATGAACAGATCTTCATGAAATTGGTAGGAATCGTTTAATCACTTGGAAGACATATATATGATCAAATTTTGCCTATGATTTTTCTTGTCCATTCATGTGTTTGATGAATGTTTATCAGAGGAGTGAAACCTAAGTAATTACTCAAAAAGTTACAGATGGATCTTCAAGAAAATTCCAGAAGCTTTAAAGAAGAAATTGAGATATCAGGACTAAATGAATTTTTCGTTAAGATTGCTATGGTTGGTGGAGGTATGTGCTCTCCGAGTGCTCTAGGCTATTTTCGTCAGAGAACTGGATGAAATATATATCTCATGGCCCAGCTAAGGCTAAAGTAACCTATAAAGACCCCAGGAAGTAACTTCCCATAACGCACAATGGACCAATGCAACCTAACCAATGACTTATCCCATGACCCATAAGCGACCTGCACAATACAGAAAAAATACAATTACTTTCAATTTTGAGAAACCATTTATAATACTGGTATCTTTGAAATGTTCAACAAACCCTACAAATAAAGAAATCCACGAGTTGGAAGCACTTAACGGTCACAGCTTCCCAGGCCATTTTAAGCTGACTTCTTCTCACTTCCGCTCCATCTATACATTTAAGCTCCGCATATCAGCGGCTATCGAGCATGCTTGCGGACATTCATGACCATCTCTTTGGCGGATATTCTTGTCCCTCTCTTTTTTATTCTCTCTTCCTTTTTTTCTCTTTGGTCTTCCGTTTTCTCTCCTCTCGTTTCCCCAGTCCTCTACATCCTACTAACATAATGGCAATATCTCATAGAGGCCGGGGTGTTAATCCCGGTGTCTCTTTGGGAATGGGCCTCTTGGTTTGTCCATGCCGCCTATCTAATCTAATCTAATAACTTTCTGAGCTAAGTTGCTTACAAATATAAAAACTAACATAGAAATAAACGGAAAGTCACATCAACACAAAAATTGCATCAGTTGCTCCTATTGTTAACTAGAACTTAACCCTAACAACTGTAAACTTCATAAAGATCGGTTCCTAATGGTGAGTTATGCTACCAAGAAAAAACAGGCAGACAAACCAACGGTTGAACGAATCTCAATGATTTGCTTCTCGTAACATACCAAACAATCCCAGTAAATATCGTAAAAGATCCGTTCATAACCTAGCTGTCACACAGTGAGACGAATTCGAAGAAAACATTACCTCCGTGGCAGGGGTAACAAGAGCTGCACTGCGAGTGCACAAATGTTTGCCAAGAAACGCAATGCCATAAGACACAATGGAAGACGTTGAGACCAGAAGACAAAAAAAGGGACTGTATCGGCGTCTAAAGTAGCTTAGTAAGCACAAGATATGAGATTTCTAATATAGGGAAAGGCTTAAAGGCAATGAAGAATTATCGACTTCTTCTGAGGCCCAGAAGTTGCTGGCTTCTTTCAAAGTAATTTGAAGCCTGAGCTTACGATCATATTCTGAGATACTAGCGAGACATGTGGAAATCATACTGTCATTTACCGTTTTCTCTCCTCTAAGTGCACAGAATCAAGGCAACGCTATTACACACTGTCTTAGGTTAAAAGTAACGCACTTGTTTGGCACACGACTCTACAATAGAGGAGCCTAATCAACCTTTGCAGTAGGGTGCCCACATAGCTACGTGTTTTGTCGGCGTTTTCAGCATACAGTAACTCCACTGGTGAGGTTACAATGCCCAGCCACCAGCTTCATCTTACACATTACTAAACTGTCTCAACTCCATTCATGAGCCTCCACATAATCTCTTCAGACAGGGCGAAGCGTAAAAACAAAAACATCACAGAGGAGTAAGACTAACCTTTAGAGCCGAGCGAGGCAGTGAGTGCATGCTTCACCAGCTGCATGAGGGTATCCACAAACTTGGGGGACCCTGGCGTGACAACAGATCTAGACACCACCAAGCGGCTCATATTGCCTCCATCGTGCTGATAAAGAAATATAAGTAATTAATTATACATAGATGTGAATTGCAACAGCTAGAAAACAGCTCATGCACCAGTTGAGTGACGACGCCGGATGCCTGTCACAACACGGTTGATGAAGGAGAAGTCAATTTGACGGCATCACCTTACTGGCATACCCACAGCCCACACGCACATGTTTGCATTGCATATCGAAGTCAATTGGCCCTGAAGAATGAAAGGTTGCAGTTAACCAAGAAACATCCAGAGCTATGGCGCCATCGAGAGAATGCTCCACTGCAACGACCCCCCTACCCTCCAAGTTTCTGGGAAAGTAAAATACAACCACTGCAGCTGTGCACGTATCAAATGCCTAAAGCTTGCTTACCTGGGTTGGTGTTCGAACTTGTAACGTGAAGTGTCACGAGTTCAGTGCTCTATGCTGCCGCTACAGGAGGCTAACAGAGAAGACTAATCACTTTTTTATGGCAAAGAGTGAAAATTACCATAGAGTGAACTTCATTTCCAGGCGGGTGTGTATACAATCCCCGGCTGGGTGCTAAGCTCCATAGTCAGTGGGTCAATTTCGTGAAACTACAACGTAGAAAAAAGAAAAGAAAAACAAAACCACAAGCCCGGCTCTACAGCCCTTATGGACACAGCACCGTGTCGAATATGTCATTCCCACCTCCAACGTCAACACTACTCTTCGTGCACATTAAATTATATGTATAGCTACACCTGTACTGCATCTTACAAACATTCTCCCACTTGAAACAATCAACTTCAATTATGAATTTAGGGTTATGACAATATGTATTTAGCGATAGAGAAGTCGATACAAATCCAAAACAACAAATTGCGCTAAGTAAAGGCTCTTACTGTGAACTCTTTCTGTGGGCTGAATCACCGTCATAGCTTTACGTGGTTGTGGTTGTTATGGAGTTATCGTCGACTCCTCTATAGCTAAATGCATATTATCAAAACCCTATTTGTGATTCATCACTGAATCAAACAGAAGCCCACTGATCTTAAATCCACGTGGCATATTGAAACGCAAGCTACGCCTAAGCTTTTTCCTGACACAGGTGAAGGACTTTGTGAAGGGCACCTGACAGAGTACTTCCATTTCATAGATTCTTCAGCTCACAATAGGCCTTGAAATTTGAACTTTTCTCTTATCATTTATTGTGTAGCCGCTGCTACGGTTGTAACCAATCTTTCCTGACTTGTTTGACAAACAATCTTCTTTTTTGTCTTTCTTGTTCTACCAGTTGATATTTTTGGGCTAAATGAACCAGTTTTCTGCTAATATGCAGCAACATTTGAAGAACGATTGTAGATATGTCGGTATATCAAGGACTACTCGGAACAGGACATGCACAACAAAATTATATAATGTTTCCGTTAGAGGCAGTGTTGCCAATTTACCCTTTTTAATGCTAAATTTAGTGTTATTTTCAGAATTTGGCTGAGAAACTTAGGAGTATTTAGCAGGAAAAACATCAAACCAGAATGTTTCGTAGTTTTTCAGCATCTTTTTTTATTTCTTAATTGCCATTAAATATGGTAGGAATTTAGACATCGTGTCTCATGTTGAGCAGAAAACCTGCTAAGAATACTGTATATGTCATTGACATGTTGTTTTTTATGTAGTTGTAGTAATCACTTCTCGATAATAATACTCTTTAGAATTTCTAATGCAAAAACGATAATTTGAAAACATAACTTTTATTAAAACTTCACAGTCGGGCCACCACGGATAGGTAGTACAACCCATATGAAGCATTTTGCAACACCGGCAAGACCGAAACGCTGCTAAAGAAAATCCAACAAAAAGCCATTAACAGCCGACTTGAACGCCTGCAGGCCAACTCGACCAAAAACCGATGCCAACAATGAATTCCGTACCGTAACAGACAAGGGCACACGGCACAGACTGAATTGACGAGTTCGGCATGTAATATTCTCCAAAGTGAATGCGTACAGGTCAATCGCAGCACGTATAATCCTGATAAAGACCTTGAGGGCAACGACAGAAGAATACAACGAATACAATACAACGAATAGATCTCATTGTTGTACAACTTATTAAACATCGAGTCCAGACACTCCTCTCCTATGAGACAGATTCACCAGATCATCTTTAGTGCACAGCCTGCTCGCTGAACTAACAAGCTGGTCCAGCAGATGCAAGTGACGGTCAGCAGCTGAAGACCAGACCGGTGAGCATTACTCAAACACAGGCAGCAAAAAGCATACATGCATCTGCGGACAATACTGTCAGCAAACAAAAAATTCACCTTACGCATGACCCCAATCTCACTGGAAGCACGTGACACTAGTTGACTAATAAGCGGCTCAAAAGTAAGCTTCTCATCAAAGACAACACTGAGAATCTCTAAAGAACTAGACTCCTAAAGCAAAGTGTCGGCTATCTTTAGATGTAGATGCTGTAGTGAAAGTGTTCAACACCAACTGACAATCATAGACCTGGTCTTACTGGCATTCACTTTCATACTCCAGGCCGAGTACCATGCATTAATGCGTGACAAATCCCTATTCAGAGACTGGGCAACAGTATTACGCACGCGGGGCGCAGGTATCACTGCTGTCAAAGCGGAATCGTCGCCATAGTTGATCGTGTTTTCTAGCAAAGAGAATATGTCAATAGTAAACAGAACAAACAGCAGCGGGCCAAGTTAGCTACCCTAAGGGGCACCAGACTCCACCGCGACTGAGGCACTCAACATACCGCATGGTAAATTAAAAGCCGGTACTTCCACACCAGTCTTTATTGCAGGAATTTACCTCAGTGATGTCACGAGCATTTACGTCATCACGAACCAATAGCGAGGCTTGAACGGAACGTTGTAGGGTCACGCAATGGCTGCATCAGTTGTGCGACATCAGTGAGCATTGAACCGCAATGGCTCAAATACGAGTGTGAAAGGGTCACTTTAAAAATTGCAATAAAAATTCCAGAAATAGGGAGGACTTTGATTTCTTTCAATTTCCTTCTAAATACACTCCTCACAAGCACATGGCCGAGAATATCTTTAAACTACGGCGGCCCCTGTTGTACGTCTGACAATGGCAGTTTTGCGCCTCGCTGCCGTAGCCATGCATCTGGGTGACGTGAAGAGCAGAGAAAAAAAGGTGCTCTCCTATTGGCTGATGCTGTTTCCTTAGAAGTGCAAGTACCTGTTTTTATTGTAGCTACCATGACATACCGTCAACACACACTCTTCATTTGCTCAGAAACAAAATCACGAATGACTGACAGAACCTTACCACCCACACCAAACGACTCCAGCTTGTACAATAGGCGCCTGTATTAACTCTGTTAAACGTCGCGCTAAAGTCCAACTATACAAGGCGTGCCTCAGACCCACAGTCCAGTACAGACAGTAAATGGTGTTACACCGACAACAATATTTCAAAACAACCCAAACCAATTCTGTATGCAAACTGACCAGCAGGCAGCAAACCCGTAGCCTCAGCATGACCAAGCTTACAAGCGACCAATTTCACGAACACCTTCAACAAAATGGGCGTCAACGTAATAGATCGGCAGCTGGCGACCTTGAGCGACACTGGACCTTCGGGAATGGGAGTAATATTCCCAATACACCAACAACGGGGCAAGCATGGCGAGGAAGCTGATAGAAGAGAGGTCTAGCTTTTTGTGAAACTGAAAACATGCAAAAGGGCACAACGCTTTGCTTCGCCTGTATAAATGTCGAAATAATCGTAGGCCAGACCACAACAGTACTTTAAGGAACCCAAATTAAGTTTCAGTGTAAAATATACCATTAGCTGCAAATTTCATCACTCTTGAACTGTAATCATGTTTCAGAAAATTCATGAAGGCAATGGTTCAGATTCAGAATAATAGCATTTACGTAGCAAAAAGTGGTAATATGGCCACTAACCCATCATTGAAAATTTTTCAGGGAACAGACCCACCCTGTGGAAAAAGTGATCGCATATGCCATATAATTTTGGCAAATGCTAGAGTAGAACCAAACGACTATTTATAAGGATACTGCAGAAAGCAAAATGCATATAATGCATCTGCCGAAGTTTTCCTATATCCGTATTATGAAATATGGAAGAGAAGCCACAAACGCAGGGAAACTTAGAATAATATCTGAAAGTTGTAATCATGTACAGTAGTTGAAACAATATAATATCATGTCCCTCAATAAAGTTACAGATGAAAAAGTGCCTACGTTTTTGAATGATGATGAGATTCCATTGATACATTATTTGGTAATCTAACGCTAAGAATGACCGTCGTGTGTTTATATATTTATCTATTTATTTATATGTTCGGTGTCACGCTCTTAAGGATAGGAATAAATTCTTTCTTTTCCAACGTTGAAGTTCACTCAATGCAGATACATCTATACAGCTTCTCTAAGCACTCTGTTGCATCGTCGTTCGTACTCTCTTCCGAGGTTACCTTCATCCAATATTTCTATTTTGTTGTGTGTTCGCTTTCAACGAAATACAGTACCGTCCAAAACAAAGGGGCAAATTTTCAAAACGACATAACTTTTTTCTAACCATGCCAGGTACTTCTTCTTTTGCACACTATTAGCCAATAAGATGTTTCTATTGTGTTAAAATTTGAGACATGTATGAAGGATAATAAAAAGGTATGAACGAAAAGCTTCTCTCTTGAAATTTATAACGTCGAAACTAAGGGACAAAAAAATAACACGTTAGTTAATTTCTTATTCAGTCCGTATTTCTTTATTTACATCGATGACAAAGTTTGACACTGCCATTTGTAAACATTGCTGTTCGTTACATGATGGCACCACTTCAGAAAGTTGATTATATCCTGCGACAAGATATCATCTAGTTGCAAAAGAATAATTTCACAAGTAGAGAAATTTCTGAGAAGGTAAACCGTTCGAAAAATGTTGCGGGCAGAATAGTGAAGTCGTACGATGCAACCGGTCGCATTGGCGCCCCTATAAAAGCCGGCAGGCCCCGTAAAGCGTCCGTTAGAGAGGGCAGAGTCATCCAGCGTACGTCATTTACGGATCGTTGTAAGTCCTCGGCAGCGATAAGTAGGGAAATGAATGACACAACATGTATGAACGTCTCACGTCAGACCGTTTCTCGGCGTCTTGAAGAAATAGGGTTATTTGCAAGATGCCCACAGAAGAAACCGCTTGTGAGTACCAAGAGCAAGAAAAAGAGATTAGAGTTTGCAAACAAGCATGTTAACTGGTCCCATGAAAATTTGGATAGTGTTTTCAGTGATGAAAGCAAGTTCAATTTGTTTGGTAATGACGGTAAGAACTTTGTTAGAAGACGTGAAGGTGAGACATTAAGTGTGAAGTATACTGAGAAGACTGTGAAGTTTGGCGGCGGGAGCGTGATGGTTTTCGGTATGTTCGCTAGTCGAGGGATGATCGTTTGCAAACCCGTGTGAATACTCAGGTGCATAAAATTCTGTTGAAAGGTATTGTCGTGCCTAATATTGTAAACTCCGGTGTCCCCAGCCCTATCTTCATGCAAGACAATGCCCCCTGCCACAAGGCAAAGACCGTCATGAGTTACCTTGAGCAGCAAGATCTCGAAGTTATGGATTGGCCACCACAAAGTCCTGACCTAAATCCAATCGAGAATCTTTGGAAAACACTAGGGGTGAAAGTTATGGCAAGAGACCCTATCAATACGAAAGAT
>LQNS02278160.1:2889021-2900684 GCA_001587735.2 Parhyale hawaiensis
GCTTGCAGTGATCTTCCGGCGCCTGATACGGTTAGGAAATTTTCCTCGTTGTTGGCGCACTGGGAATATAACTCCTATTCCCAAGGGTCCGGTGTCGCCGTATGTTTCCAACTATCGACCCATCACACTGGCGCCCATTTTGTCAAAGGTGTTTGAGAAGTGAGGAGGTGAGGAACTTCGATGGAAGCCTAGCGACCTTCAAGAGGTTGCTGGATGACTTCTTAGTGACTGTCCCTGACAGGCCACCACTGCCACACTACCATCAGTCGGCGTTAGGAAACAGCCTCATTGAGCAGCTGGCCCACCAGAGGGCCCAGAACCTTTAGTCGTGCTGGGCTGACAAGACGGGCGGCGCACCGACGTGGCCAGGGCTGGACGACCCGAACATTACTCCAGGACTCCAGGTAAGCTTGGTCGTTTCGCTGAGGTAACAGGGTTGCTGCCTGCTGGTCAGTTTGCGTGCAGAATTGGCTTGGGTTGCTGTGACGCTCTGTTGTCGGTGTACAACATTTACAGTCTGCGTTGGATTGTAGGTCTGAGGCACGCCTTGTCCAGTAGGACTTCAGCGCTGCGTTTGACAGGGTTAACCACAGTGGTCTATTGTACAAACTGGAGTCCTTTGGTGTGGGTGGTAGGGTTCTGTCAATCATTTGCGATTTAGTTTCTGAGCGAACGCAGAGTGTGTCTGTTGACGGTATCTTGAGAGCCTCAGTTGCGGTGGTGTCTGGTGTCCCTCAGGGCAGTGTGCTTGGCCCGCTGTTGTTACTAGTGACATGTTTTCTTCGCTTGAAAATACGATGATCAACTATGCCGACGATTCAACTTTGATAGCTGTTATACCTGCTCCTCGCCTGCATGATGCTGTCGCTCAGTCTCTGATTAGGGATTTGTCGCGCATTGGTGCATGGTGCTCGGCCTGGAGTATGAAGCTGAATGCCAGTAAGACCAATACGATGATTGTCAGTCGGTCTCGGACACTTACCGCAGCATCCCCAACTGGAGATTGATGACACTTTGCTTCAGGAGTTTAGCTCTTTGGAGATTCTGGGTGTTGTCTTTGATGGGAAGCTTACTTTTGAGCCGCATATTAGAAGGTTGGTGTCACGTGCTTCCACTAAGATTGGGCTCCTGCGTAAGGTGAATTCTGCGTTTGGTGACAGTCAGGTTGTCCGCAGATGTATTTATGATTTTTTGCTGCCTGTGTTAGAGTATTGCTCTCCTGTCTGGGCTTCAGCTGCTGAAACTCACGTCTGTTGGACCGACTTGTTAATTTAGCCAGCAGGCTGTGCGCTGATAATGATCTGGTGAATCTGTCCCACAGGAGAAGAGTAGCTGAGCTATGTATGTTTTATAAGGTGCACAATAATGAGAGGCATTGGTTGTGTTCTTCTCTCCCTGCCCTCAAGGTTTATGGGAGAGAGACTCTTGCTGCGTGCAGAGCGCATTCTTTCACTTTGGAGGCTGTAATATATCGAACTAATCAGTTCTGTCGGTGCTTCATGCCCTGGTTGGCTTAAGTTTGGAATTTGTTGCCTGCATCGGCTTTTGGTCGTGTTGGCCTGCAGGCTTTTAAGTCAGCTGCTAATGGTTTTTTGCTGGATTTCCTCTAGCAGCGTTTTGGGCTTCCCGGTGTTGCAAATGCTTCATTTGGGATGTATTACCTGTCAGTGGGAGCTAAAACGTGAAGTTTTAATAATATTAACTGTAGGCGGCACTGGTCTCAGTCTCTTCGAGTCCGTAGGAGGGAATTGTCCTTGATGCGTCAACGTGGTCAAGGCTTGTGTGAAGAAGCTCTTCTGGCTTTTGAGGTTTTCTTTGGCTTGGAAGTTTGGGTGCACTGTGATATGGAGAAGCCTGTCATCCACTCATTGTCTACAATCTCTACTGCTGACCCTAGTAAGCGAGTGCACCTGCAGCTGCTGTCCGGATTCCACTATAACCCTGTTTGTGAAGGGAAGTCCTATCGCCTACCACAGCAGAAGCTGCAGCCGGTGATGAGATATTGTTGATCTGCAATCTGCACATTTGGCGGATGATGACGATGACGAGGCTGTGAGTGATCTTGACTTGGCTGCCTAGTTCCAGTGGTTGAAGGTTCTTTGCAGGTGTGATCGTCCATCTGGCTCGTGTACAACTGTCCGGTTTGGTGATGTTACGTGTTGCGCACTGCTTGATACAGGAGATCAGGCTAGCCTGTTACGTCGAAACGTATGGGTTGCCCTACCTTGGGCAATGCGTGAGAGTGTTGAGACGGTAATTGATAGTTGTCAATTGCAGGGAGTTGGTCATCGTGTTCAGGTTGATATGGTTGAGATTCGTGTTTGTCACTCAGGACATTGCTCAGAGTTTTCCTCTTGCTGTTGTGGGAGCAAATGATCTTCATTTCTGTGTCTTGCTGGGAGTGAACTTCTTGAAACAGTTCCAAGCTGAGTTTGACCTTTCGTGTCAGCGTGTGTCTTGTGTTGGACACAATACTCTTTCCCGCTGAGAAAGCCAACAGAACCTGGTCTTGTGACCCATTTCTGCTTTCAGCACGAAATTGTAGCTTTACCTCCATTGCCTTCTTAACTGCAAAAGGACATATGTGCACTCCAACAGCGGCATCGAGTGCTGACGGTGTCATGATCAAAAGTACTTCAGCATGTGGAACCCAAGTTGTGGACTCGCCGTTGTTTGCAGCGTTTTCGGCGGTTTTCCGAAAAGTTGACGGTTGTCCATAATATGCTCTGGCTTTCTGATGGTTCTCGATCTGTTCCAGTTGTCACTTTCAAGTCCTAGTAGATGCTGTTGTGACTGTGCATGTCCAGATGACTCATGTTGGTAAGCATAAGTTGACCGAGGTTGCTCTTGGCAAGTCTGGCGCCCTGATATACACAAGGTCGTCAGTGATGTCTGTAATTCTTGCTTAAAGTGTCAGATGTCCTGGCAAGTATCTTCCGTAGCTACATCACCTCCAACGCTGGAAATCTCCACTAGTTGTCCGTTCCAGTTGATATTGGTCGATCTGGGTGATTTTCCCCCTACGCCTCGCGGTTATAAGGCTGTGCTGATGGTTGTTGACCACTATTCTAAATGGTTGGTGGCTGTTCCTCTGCGCGATAAGAGAGGACAAATCGTAGCTGCTGCTTTCAGTACAAGGTTCTACCGTCACTGGTCCGTTGCTCTGATTGGTTGTCGGACAATGGACAGGAGTTTTGCTGTGCTGCATTTAATAATGCGTTTGCCAAGTATGACATCACTTACTCCTTCTCAACTCCTTACTGCCCAGCTTCCAATGGCGGCGTGGAGCGAGCCAATCGCATTATTGCCGAGGTTCTTCGTAGTTTGGTTGTTGGTTCTGGTAATTGGGATTTGAGTCTAACTCCGGCAGTCATGGTGTATAACTCTACTCTGCATCGTGAGATTTGTGTCAGCCCTTCAGAAAGCTTGCTGCAGCGGTCACATCAGGTTGTAAGCCAGCTTTTGCTAGGGGCTGGCGTTCCGCACAATTGGCGTGAGGGTCATCCTCGATTCTTACATTTTAAACTTGGTCAGCTCGTGCTACGTAAGGTTCTTCTGCCTGGTAACTCACTGTCGAGCAAGCTAGTGCCTCGGTTTGATGGCCCCTATAAAGTTGTTTATTTTCAGGAGAATGGTGTGACGTATATTATTGAAACCATTGAAGGGAATGCTACTGGTGCTACGAATGCTGTTCATCATCGGCAGATTAAACGGTTCACACTCCTATATATCTTTCTGGTCACCGTCTTTTCGATGTGACGTTGCCAGCGCTCGGTCCAGCTGTTGTCAAGTCTGACTCAGATGATGCTCCTGTGTTCCCTTTGTGTTGTGCTGCCTCTTGTTCATCGTCTGGTGGTTCGGACAGTGATCAGCCACGGTCTAGATTATCTGACTGTGCCGTAGGCTGTTGATCCAGCATTAGTTCGGATAATTCTACCCAGTCTGTAAATTCTAGGGCTCGTGAAGGTGGGCGTGTAGCATGTAAAAAGCGCAAAAGATGCACAGCTGCACCTGTGCCTCGGAAATTCCCTGAGGACCAGTCTAGGTTCCCCTGCACTGGTTCTGTAGCCCTACTTCTCCAGTTAAGTCCAGTCCGGCCACATGCTGAAGTTGAGTTTTCACCTAATGTGTCTTGCATCTGTGGCATCTGGGTTGGTTTTAGGGGGTATTGATAATGGTTCTTTGAGGCTGGATGTTGCGCCGAATCAGTCAGTTCACATTCCCGAGGTTGCAGTCGCTGAGAAATCAGATCAGTTCAAGTCAGGTTAGTCAATAGGATTTTCGGGTTTAGTACCGGTTTCAGATAATGGATTTTTAGGCTTCTTGTGTAACGGTGATCTAAACAACAGCTGGTTTGCTGATCTTGAGTGTCCTAATAAGTCGAAGTCGTTTGAAGAGTTTGGTGGTTCGTTTATCGCCAATCGTTTGACTCTGTTGCATGTTATGGTGTCAGATGAGCGATTAGCTGTTAAAATTTCCAGTGGCAAAGTTGCAGTAAACGACGATCCCTAACTTCAGCTAGAAGCTCAATACCAACTTTTTCTGGTGCTTCCATACTGTGATTTTATATTTAAGATTGATATTTTAAAAGCGTTTGCGATTATAATAAACAATTTGCTATCTTGTTGAACACTTATCTACCGTTCAAGTTTTACTGGCTGTGACGAAGTCCTATTAGTGATATCACGTAAAGCAATAACCACTTACAGTTTTAGTGGCGTATGGGTGAGCTTATGACAGTGAGCTCAAGTGTTCACTTCTGAGTGAAGCACTTGGGAGGAATGTAGTGGAGCGGCTTAGCAGCTGCTCTGCTTTTTCCTCTAACCCTGTTTTATCTTTGTTCCAGGTACACGAAATAATTAAGGTCACATTTATAGTCATGTTTAGTCTGAGTATTGTTTGCATGCAATGCACGTGATTTTATTACCATATAGTAATTCCTGCGTGCTGTTCCTTGTCTGCACCGCTGCCTTACTGAGCTGTCACAGGCCCACTTTGCGCCCCTTAATAGGGTGAGTTTTAGCTTTCCTTTTAAATTGCTCATTCATTTATTCACGCACATTGTTGCTTTGCCAATGCTTATCCTATTTATTTTAACTTGTTTATACTCTATACCCATTTCACTTGCTTGAAATAAGTTATTGAAACTGCTTGATGATTTATGATTTCATAGCTTTTGCCAGTTTGCAACTTATGGTTATGATTTGTGTTTTAAATGAGTGAACACTGTAATTATAAACCTGCTTGCTCCTAATTTTTGCCTTTTACAGTACTATTTATCTGTCTATCTGCTTGGTTCTTCCTTTACCTTGACTGTTCTATTTTACTGCACTTCCATTGCTTTTATTTAATTTCCTTTCTTACTTTCTATGCATTCCCCTTTTATTTCTCCTTTCTCCTTTACATTTCTGTATATGGGTTTTGGTTAATTATGCGTTCATTTTCAGTACATGTGTAGAGCGGCAAGTCTAGGGTGCTGATTGAGAGCCAACGGTGAGCCGGAAAGGAAAACGTCTGCCTGGTAATGTACCACGAGTCCAGTTTCTTCAGTTCCTGTGCGCCTCTCACAGTCTGCCATTCTTCTTTGTGCTCCATCTTCGCTTGGCCGCCGGACTTGCTCTCCCATACCTGAGTTTCTTTGGTTTTTCTGGCAGCTACATCGGTTATTTTTGTTTAACTATAATTATTTTGTTAAAACAAGTTTACCTGGGCTTTCAGTTGTATTTTGATATGTTTATTTCTGCAAGCTGTATCACGGTTACTTTTGGTTACACCACTTATGCATGTTCTGATCATGGTGATTATGTTCTCAATTATGTTCCGTTCATAGTGATTCTGTCCTCTGTTATGTTCCGTTTATACCGGGGGTCTCAGAAAAAGGTAATCCAAGCTTAATAATTTATTATTTGAATTTTGCTCTACTCATACATATTTAGTAGCCATGGTAATAAAATTTAGAAAAAGAGTTTTCAAATGAGACTAGTACAAGTCTTTTCACCCTACTCGATAGATGAATAACCTGGGTAAACTTATGTCATTGAAACTGCATTGGTGCAGTTCATTGATATGGACTTTGATATGACCTCATTGATAAAAACATTTAATATGAATAATCATTGATACAAACATGATAAAGGTATAACTGTTCTTAATCTGTAACATTTAAGCGCCTAACGATTCGACATGGCCACCTCCTCTAAGCAAGCAAAGCTCACATCGCCGTCGTATGTCACCAACTACTCGCCTGATCATGTCTGGATTGATTTTGAGATCATCCACTTCTCTGCCAATTCGATCCAGCGAATCCTCCAGGTTACGTGGTACTGCGGTGTAAACTTTGTTTTTCAAATACCCCCACAAGAAATCACAGGGGGTGAGGTCATTTGACCTGAGGGACCATTCACCAGGGTGGTGCAATGCTACCACACGAACGTTGAAAAGTGCTCTGAGAAGATGACGGACAGCAATGCCGCGGTGAGCTGGTGCCCAGTCTTGAGCCCACCAAACACAGCGGAACTCGCCATTTTGCTGACGCCTGAAGTGCATCTGCATCTGGATAATGACCTCTTGCAGGATCATCTGCAGATATGCTTGGCCATCCACATTACCCTCAAAGAAAAAGGGTCCAACAAGTAATCCGTTGCCACAGATTCCAATCTGTGATCTTTTCCCTGCTTATGCTCTGATCAAAATTCAATTCTGGATTTTGCCCAGCTGGGGCGTACTGCAAAACGTGTGTGTACGGTATTATGGATACAGAGAATAATTCACAGTAACATTTTTAATCCAGTCAAAGGCATAATAACAGAGAATGGGCGCCAGTGACAAGGATCATGAACTGCACCAATGCAGTTTCGACGACATAAGTTTTTGTAGTTGTTATTCATCTATCTGGTAGGGTAAAAAGGCGTGTACTAGTATCATTTGAAAGCTGTTCTAAATTTTATTACCATGGCTACTAAACATGTATGAGTAGAGCAGAATTCAAATAATAAATTATTAAACTTGGATTACCTTTTTTCTGAGACACCCGGTAGTGATTCAGTTCTCAGTTTGGTTTATCACACAATTTTATTGAGTTTTCCTTACCCATTTGTAAAACCATTGGATTTCATCCATCCTTTTTGTACATAACTTTTATTTTAACTATTATAGATTTAGTTTGAATCTTTCGTTTAACTTGTCCTTTTCATTTAATGTGCCCTTTCTTTCCCTCTGCTCTTCTTCACTCTGACCCATATCGTACGGACCACACCGGGTAACTCTAGATAGCTCTGCCCCAACAGAGGTATTCCTTGATCTTACTGGACTTAGCGTAGGCAAAGCCGGAACAAGGAGATTTTTAACCCAGGACCCCCCCAGGCCTCCACTGTTCTGTTACCACTCATCGGTCTCAGCCAGAATTCATTGGACATGCCGGTATGTATCGATCATACTGGAATTCTTCTATTGTGCCAGTATAGGTGCAGTCTTGCATGAACAAGGAGACTTTTATTTTACCTGAGGACACCCTGGCTTACAGTGCTCATGTTGCTGCTTATCGGTGATAGCCGGATGTTAGGGCCTCTCTACGCGTTGAGCGGTAGACTTGTAGACTCTACTGGTGTTAGGTTGTATTGATGGATGCGGGCTCTACCAAAGTCAGACACTTAGTGCAAGGAAGGATAAGGAGACCATGAGTGTTACTGATTCACTGTACTGGAGCTCTCTGTCACAGGTGGGACGTCGTACCGTAACATAGTGCTAGGTACAATATAGTGCTAGACTGTGCTATTGGAAGTCTAGATAAGTATGAGCTGGCGCTGACTGGTGCGCAGCGCTTTTATACTGGCGCGTCCTAAGGTGTGGCTCTCACCTGATCGTGCATCCGGTCGGTATACTGAGGCCGTCACACGGAAATCCTCGGCCACATCGATATGCCTATTATTTGGTCATGCTGGTACTCTTCGATTGTGCCAGTATTACGCAGGCAATGCAATCTCAAGGAAATTTTTAATCCAGGACACCACGGGCCTCCAGTGTTCTTGTTGCTGCTCCTTGGCTACTGCCAGAATACATTGGTTAGCATGACATGCAGATTATATGCAGATGATACATAGTAGTGTTCAAATTATTATGGATTTTTCCTAAAATTACCTTTTTTCTTGATAAAGTTTGTGTAAATCATTTCAATGTGTCAATAATGAGATTGTTTTGAAAGATTTGTGTGATGTAACTATTGCACATGAAAAAGGACTAATTATTGGTGTGTTTTCTCCTATTTACTCTCTCAAATACTAAAATAATAGTCAGCAACCCTTACTGTGTGGACAGCGTTACTAACTGTTGTTCTGGTATCTCAATGTTGCGCACTGTGTTTCTTCACATCGTTTGCTGCGTGAGGGCGTGTCATGTCTTTTGTTCATCACTTGAGTTGTACTAGTGTATTTCACTTAATATCAACAGTTTTTTTTTTTTGCATTGTTTTATGATAGGAGAAATTGAAAGTTATGGGTAAAGTCAAAGATTTGAGTCTTCGTAAAATTGGACAGATCAAGGTTTTATCAAGTGATAGTACACTAAAACAGAAAGATTGCCAAAAAATGAATATTTCTAGTCAATCAGTAAGCAACATAAAGAAAAAAATAGATAAAGGTATTAATTTGGACTCAACAAGGCCAGGGAGATGTGGTGGGAAGAGGAAAACTACACCAACGAATGACAGAAAAGTTCGGCAAATGGCTCTTCATGACAGAATGAAATCTTGTATGGCCATTGCAAGTGAACTGCAAATAGATGACGTCAATATTTCTCGAGTAACCATAACAGGTTACTGGAACGTGGTTTACGAGCTTATCACCCTAGAAAGAAGCCCCATCTTATGGATACAATGATCAAGGCGCGTCGGAACTGGGCTGATGTTCACGCTGATTGAACTTCTGATGAATGGGAGAAGGTAAGAGTGATGCATTTGTAGGGTTTCTGTTGTATTAAATGTTAAACAACATGCATATATTACTAAAATGAAAGTATTCTTGGAAAAAGACGGTACTGCTGAATAGCCTGGTAGCTTAGCAGCTTGCTGATCAATAATATTTTTGGGTCATAATTATTCTGATTGTTGATCAGTTGGTTCTGTCATCATAGGGCATTTCTTTTCTCATAGCTACATGATTTTTTATTGTTCCAGGTACTGTTCTTCAATGAATCCACTATTTCATTGCTTGATGACCGCGTGCAAACAGTATGGAGGAGGCCAGGAGAGTAGGGAGGTGGCGATTATTCGGCTTCGGCAGTGCCGAATATTCGGCAAAATGCCGAATATTCGGTTTCGGCCGAATACAAGCTCAAATTTCGCCGAATAATTTTTTCGGCGATGTTTATTTAATTATTTACACTCGTTCAGTGTTGACTGTTGAGCAGGCTTCACCGATTCTCCCGCTGTGCGTGTTTATCTGATTAATTGTAATTTCTCTTCCTTTGCTGACGTTCAAATATTGATATTGTATTCACTATTTATTCAGATTCTATACTTCTTTTGAAACGTCTTTATTTTTTAATTTTATTGAGTTGCGATAGCTAAAACTGAAAAACGTAATATTGCTGACTGAAAATTCTGCTTAGTTTTGAAAATACCAAAATCATTAGCATCTGATAGAAGAATAATATGGGATTACTTCCATAGAAGAAAAACTGACGAAAGCAGAGCGCTGTGCATATTATGCAAGAAGAGTTTATCATGAGGCAGTACAGATCCACACGGACGGACGCTAACAGGCTAATAGTCCCGACTCTCCAGCCCTGATTATGATGGTGTTTAAGCACTTGAATGACGTCTTGTAGAATTTTGAATTTGAACTGGGACGGGCATGTTTCTGGATCCTTTCTATTTAAAAACAACTGGTGCAAAATATTTTCGAAATAGAACAATTTTTAGAACTGCCACAGTGAGGTCAAAGTTGCAATGAATCGTAAAATCAAACATTTAAGAACATTCTGTTCTACGTCTCTTGTGAATAGAATAAAACTTCAAGGTTTCCGAAACGCGTAATTTAGTTTCAAACTCTTGACTTCGTACTTAGAAGACTTCATATGGTGCAACTTTGGAGACACAACTAGAGCAATAGTCGCTTAAACGATGCGAGTATACGGTAATGGACGCTTGTTTCCCGCACATTGTAGAGGAATAATGCACTTGCGGGTGGTTGGAAACCACAGCCATGCATCATAACCACTCTTAAGTGATATTGCCTCCGTGTTTCACTGTTTGGAAGGGGGAAGGCTAAAGGAAGCAAGTTGGAAGAGGGCTTTAGCGCCATTCCACGCTCGCGAAGTCATCAACTACTTGATGGGCCACGACTCGGCACAAGAAATGATATGGAATGGGTGGGCCAGTTATCCAGTGTCCACTTCTCCGGGTCCTCGAGTAGTAATGCGATACTGATGCACATAACATGAAAAAAAGCTCTTTTGAGAGATACAGTATAACCATTGTCAACTTGACTGGTGTCGCTTGCTTGTGACTGGCGATGTGGATAAGTGTGAACGCCATATTGATACGCAGTGGTACATACTCCAACACATACACTTCCTCTATAGCTGTAATCATCGCTTTTTTTTTTAATGTCAAAGATCACGAGGCGCTTATTCAGTATTATAGGAGCCAAGCGAAGACAGCAACCATCACCTTAGCCATTGCTGAGTCCGGCTAATATGGGCGGACCTGGAGGATAGCGACGTCTGCGGCTGAGGCGTTTTCCAGGTGCAGTGCTTCGTACCATGTCCTCATACAGATGGATTCGACAGAGATGATGAACCACCCATTTCTTACCACATTGGTTGACGAAAATCTAAAATTTCTTCTGGAATAAAATCCGTTTGACCTCGTAGTTGACTTTGTCACCATGCGTGGAACGGGCCTGGATGAGCGAATCAGGCAATCCCTTTGTTCGGACAGTGTTGAAGTTCACCTTCCAGAATGAGGCTGAATTCGACCAGCAGGTTCTTCCAGGGCGTCTTTCAGATGAAACAGGCACGATTCCATTTTGAAAGACGTAGGCTTCGCTTGATCGATGACGTCGCATTAGGCGGTGAGTAGTTACGCAGCTATAGCACGAAACTTCGTTCGGTCATGGCGGGACCAATCTGTTCATTTGTCGCACGTTTTGACCAAACAATTTCTGTTGTGAAATTACGGCGGCATCGCTTCAACGTTAAAGGAGCTGTGGATGACTCTACAAATGCCGTAGCTGGGCATGGGAAAGATCTGCCCTTTTATTATACTCGATGATGATGTCGCGACGGCGGCTCGTTTTCGTTTTTCTCCTCGTGCTCCTCTTGGGTGTGTAGCGTCACGTCTTGTGTGGAGGAAATGCGGCTGCACGGCACCTCGGTCGTTTGTCCCATCAGGAATTCCCTGTCCTCTTTAATTGCGATGTTTACTATCGCTTAGCATATCAATAATATGGCCAAGAGACGAGAGAAACTGTGACTCATTTCTGAATTTGGTCAAAGTGTGAGGTTTCGAGTTCTTACTTACGGTCTGCCAACTGCGGCACATACCTTACCTTGAGTTACCTTGAGAGTCTTCGGAAGAAGTCCAGGTGACGTTGTTCACGTCACCCCACGTGTGTGGAGTCACTCTGCTGGGTGTCTTCTGTGGTGCCGCAGTTTGCGACCAAAGA
>LQNS02278160.1:2935278-2950265 GCA_001587735.2 Parhyale hawaiensis
AGTGACCCAACTATGATTTTTGGATTCAGCGGCACAAAATGCTTAGGATAAGACCCTCAAAATACTTCCTTCACCTAAGGTGAAGCGAAAGCCTTTTTTCCGCCCTAAGTGACCCCACTAGAAGTTCATTTAACAAACCAAATATATGCTATTCGAAAAGTTGACTTTTGTACCATTTTTTGGGGTCCAGTTTGTTTTATGGGACAAGCCATAACTCAATTTATTGCAGTCAGATCCATATGAAAATCACTCACATGTTAGAAAACAAAATTATCTAGCAACTCCTATAGCTTTGTTCAATAATCTCAATGTTTTCTATTTTTCCTTTCTACCTACCGATCCATAACGGTCAAAATTGATCGAAGTTACTGGCTCGCCCAAAGTGTCCGATCAGCCCACTATCACCGTTATAACAAAAAAAAAAAACATTAATCGTAGAATAATGTACTTACTCGCAAAAGAAATTTCAATTCATGCTCTTTCTTTTGACATATAACAACGCTGAGTTATCGTCATTTTTATGGGAACTATACAGCGCAGAAATTCTTTCTTGCAAAAAGTGATCACAGACTTACGCTCCTACCTTAAGCCAGCAGTGATCTTCCGGCGCCTGATACAGTTAGGAAATTTTCCCCATTACTGGCATACTGGAAATATTACTCCAATTCCCAAGGGTACAGCGTCGCCTCATGTCGCCAACCCATGACGCCGACGTCCATTTTGTTTTGTCGAAAGTGTTCGAGACATTCGTCACTTGTAAGCTTGGTCATTTTGCTGAGTTTATAGGTTTGCTGCCTACTGGTCAGTTTGAGTAGGTATAGAACTGGTTTGGGCTGTTGTGACGCCTTGTTGTTGGTGCCACAACATTTACAGTCTGCGCTGGATTGTAGGTCGGAGGCACGCCTTGTCCATAAGAACTTTAGCGTGGCGTTTGACAGGGTCAACCACACGGGTCAATCACTCGTGACTTGGTTTTTGAGCGAACCCAGATTATGTTTGTTGACGGCGTTTTGACTTCCCAAGTCACGGAGGAGTCTAGCGACCCTCGGGGTAGCGTGGTTGGCCCGCTGTTGTTTGTTCTGTTCTCTTCGCTGGAAAACACGATCAGACAATTCCACTTTGATAGCAGTGTTACCTGCTCCCCGTATGCGTAATGCTGTCGCCCAGTCTCTGAATGGGGATTTGTCACTCATTAGTGCATAGTACTCGGCCTGGTGTCTGAAGCTGAATGCCAGTAAAACCAAGTCGATAATTGTCAGTCGGTCTCAGACACTTGTACCACAGCATCCACATCTGGATATAGATGACACTTTACTTCAGGAGTCTATCTCCAGGTAGATTATGGTGAGAAGCTTACTTTTGGACCGCATATTAGGCGACTGGCGCCACGTTCTTCCAGTAAGATTGGGCTCCTGAATTCGGTGTTTCGTGACAGTGAGGTTGACCACAGACACTTTTATGCTTTTTTGCTGCCTGAGTTGGAGTATTGCTCGCCGGTCTGGGCTTCAGCTTCTGACAGTCACGTCTGTTGGACCGACTTGATAGTTCGGCCAGCAGGCTGAGTGCAGATAATGATCCTATGAAACTTTCCCACAGGAGAAGGAGTAGCCGAGCTCTCTATGTTTTATAAGGTGTACAATAATGAGAGGCATTGGTTGTATTTCTCTGTCCCGGCCCTCAAAGTCTCTACGAAAATTACACGTGCTGCGGTCGGTACGCACTATTATAAGTAAGAGAATGTTAGGTGCTGAACTAATCAGTTCGATCGGTGCTTCGTGCTGAACTAATCAGTTCGATTAATCAGTTTGATCGGTGTTTTGTACCCTGGTCTGTTAGGGTTTAGAACTCTGCTGGCATTGGCTTTCCGTCATGTTGTCCTGCAGGTGTTTAAGTCAGCTGCAAATGGCTTTTTATTGGATTTCCTTTAGCAGCATTACGGGCTACCCGGTGTTGCAAAGTGCTTCATTTGAGTAATGCTTTCGTTCATGGGGGCCCGGGCATGAAATTTTAATACCAAATCATTTGGTATTTCTGGAAAAATACCAAAATATCGAACCAAATGACCCGTTTTTTAACTACGGTACTTACCGAATGCCGATACGGTGGTACAAAGAAAAATACTGAATCCCAGCTTAGCAATTTAGTAATTTTAGGCCGCGACCCTACTACTACCAGATGAAGATGCGAAGCACTTCTGCAATCCTGACAACTCCGGGTTGAGACCTGTCAATTATATTGCCCTTTGAGCAGGTTACCCAAACTGAGAAGTATTTATTTCATAGTGCACTTGCTAGTTTTAGAAGCTTACCTTGGCTCATATTTAGCTAGGGAGACAATAGTCATAGTTCAGCATCATTGCTGCAGGAGCTACAAAAGCTGCTGGGCCGAGGCCACGGCTCACCTGAACTATTGCTTCCAGTGCACTTGCCAACAGTACCTATCAATGACAGTTTAGATTCAAGACAATAGCGGCAGGAGCTTAAAAGTTGTTGGGCCAAAGGCTGTGGTTCACCGGAATCATAACTTTCATCCTATAGTGCCGGCTGACGTCTGGGATGTTAAGTCCCGTCTCGATTTTCCAACTTGAAGAAAGCTTGTACATATAATAAAGTCTGTACATCTCTTCCTCTTTTCCACAGAATTTTGTTTTTATCAAGTGGAAACCAAGAAAAAATACCCTTAACCAGGGTACAATAAAACCAATTATACAGTTTGAATTCAAAAAGTTTCCTTCATTTCAGTATCTCTAAGGCCTTACCCTTTATGAAGTAGCCTAAAGTATCTTCGAATTCAAGAACTCAATTGCAGCTATTCAAAATTGAGAATTCCAGACAGGAACATCCAACTCAAAACTTTTGCAGCTGCAAAGTGCATCTCCAGTTTCAGATCCAAAAAATTTATTCTAGGTTTTGAAGCCACTATATGATTTAAAAAAAATCCATTAATTGAAGCTCCAAAACAATTCCGAAGTCCCTAAAGGGAGCTCTAAAAATTGCAGTACCATACCAAAATTTTACACCAGTGAAACATTCTAAGTTTCATAAGGTCACTGAACTGTATCTGAGGTTGTATTAATGGACTATCCAAAATATTCTATGTCCCTAAGAGGGAACCTAGAAATTGTCTAAGTAAGTATTCACTTCACTGTATCTGTGGTCAAGTTTCACTGGGCCAGTGCCAGAAATATTCTAGGTCTCAAAGCTGGAACCTAGAATATTTTCTACGTCCAAAGACAATGCACTGAATTGGAGTTAAAGAGTCCAGAAAGGGGACTACAAGCCAAAAGTACAAGTTTCAAAACTGATATCTTGAACTTTTTCTGAGTTCTGGCTTCTTAGGAGAGGAGCGGAGATGTTCACCTGTTGCGAGTTGGTATATAATGGAGGACTGGAGGATGAGGGTGCTACCTATACACTGGATGGGAGCTCTGCTGGTGCAGCTGCAGCAAATAATAATAAAAATAATAGATGAAGGGATTCTTGTACCTGCACAGGAAACAAGAGGAAATCACGGGATTTTATCAGAAGTTCTCATAACATGCATAAACTGTCTAGAATTATACAGTAGCTACTAGATACTACTACAGATATGCAAGACAAATGATGACAGAACTACTGTGGAATCTGCCCTTACATGTACATTCACAGGAGCGAGACTTCACAAATTTGACTACTGTAGCTAAAAAAAATCAGTATACCTGAAGTCAGACCAGCATAAGCAGTCCTTAATGGGTGGGAATGAATTGAATGCAGCAGTGCTAAATCTAATCTATTAACTAATGCACTTGGGGTTTCCGACTATAAATAGAAATTTATCGATTGAGACAAGTTATACCACGCGCTTAGTGAGATTTGGCAAACTTGCTTTGCGTTGTTAGCCACGCCCATCGGACGCCTTACGCTGGTTGACTATAATCTGTCATTAACATGAGTATGACTAACTCGGAATGATCCTCTTGACTGGAGAAGCCTCTGGCTATGCGAGTAAGGTGCAAACGACAGAGGTACCTACTCGGGCGTTAGCAAGACACTGCAAGAAACTGGCCGTATGAAAAGTAAACAGTGCCAAGGATTTATAACTACAAGTGTGTCATTAAGATAGAAACTGGTAATATAGTAACACTCAACAACGTATTGATGAGTAGCATATACAGTACGCACTCTGTTCCAGCATGATGGTCAGCATCTTATTAAGTCCCTCAGGATCGATGTCATCAGACACGGAGATGGAGGCTTTGGGGACAGCAAATCTGCAAAAGAACACAAGATACACTCTATCAAAGAAAAGGAAACAAAAACGAGTATGCACCACTAGCGAGACACGATAGATACTGGTAGGTAGGCCTATAGGTATCTGCAGCTGCCTCAAAATTTAATAACATAATCCAGGGTAGTTTGATTTATATCAGGCTGATTGAAATGGTAGTAGTGTTCCAATGAGGAATCTTGCAGTGGTAAGGAAAGGTGGGTAACTCTGTCAGTTGCACCAAGGACTCGCTTCATTTGGCTACCTGAGACAACTCTAATTCAGGTGAGCAGTTTAGAGTCGCCACCCTCATCAAGACAGAGTACTACTCTGATTTTTTGTGTGTGTTTCCAGGGTACTTCAACCGGCTCCAATACCATCTCACCACTATCTTGACGAGCGTGAATGCCTATTACTAGAAACTAAATGAACAGGCTCTGGGATCTTCAAATCCTCCAGAGGTACTCTGCCTTTGCTTACCACTACAGAATTCCTCAATGAAACATTTCTACTAGTTGCAGCGGCTCGCTCCGGCAGGGTACCTCTGTTTAGCACCGAAATACCCACGGCAGAGCAGGGAGGGGTTTTGTGTCTCCGCTGAATTGGAGGATGCCAGCTAATACACTACCCAAAAACTGCCGGTCTACCACACGTTGCGACCTACCTTGCCAGGATTGCGTCAAGGCTGGTCAAGATTCACTCCACTGTCTGCCAAGAAACAAACAGTCAGATACCGTAAGGTTGGGCTATTTCATCACCCTGGGTGGTTATTTCGCCACGTGGTAAAGTTGTCAATTTTTAGTCATTGTGGCAAAAGTTTTAGAAGCAGAAAAATGGTACAAGGTCCACTTCAAAGGTGACAGAATTGCCTTCAATTTGAGAAAAAAAAAACAAGCCCCTCAGACAAATATGATGAGTCAGTTGGATGCCAAAGTTGTATACTCGACTGCGACGTCCAACTCACTCTTTAATATTTATCTGAGGGAGTTTTTTTTTTTTTGTCCGAAATTCAAGAGAATTCTGTCAACTTTGAAATGGACCTTTTACCATTTCTCTGCTGCTCAAACTTTTGCCGCGATGACTAAAAAACTGACAATTTTGCCACGTGGTGAAATAACCCCCTGGGGTGAAGAAATAGCCCAACCTTATGGTAGGTATCCTTGCCTGAAATTCAATATTAAAGGGTGTAGAACCTGTAAATTCATGAGTTCCCTTTGCTGTATAGGTAGGTATAGAAACACATATCGCCCATTTGCGGCAACAGTGACAGAACTCAAAAATTGGGTAGGTACCTATTTTGAGTTATTGCCACCATCACAAAGCCCACGTCAAGTTCTATTAATAACGCCATAACTGAGTCTTTACAAGTGGGCGCTTGAGAAAGGTCATTATTCAAGTGATAGTTCAGAAAATAAGGTGATTATTAAAAATGTTTTCACCTCTCTTGAAAAATGAATGTCAATTTTTGAATCAAGATACTGATCTTGCACACAAGCAATATAGCTTTAGCCAGATCTTGGGATCCCGCCCTATACTGACAGCAGATATGGACTTGGACAATTCCTGAGCTCCTGCTCCTGTTTTGGTGTAAGAAATATGGACTTAGTCAAAGCTCGAGATTCTGCTCAAAGCTATACACCGCCTTGCCTTAGACTTCACTGAAATTTATGTTACTACTCCATGTCTTACTTAGTACACTAACACTACCTCTAGATTTCAAAAGCTAAGGGTCACCTCCAATTCAACACTTTCTCACCCAGAACTTATTGCCTTCTCAGTTGAGCGGCCTCCAGCCTAAGACTGGGCTGTAACCAGGTTGCAGGCCCTACACTCGCCTAAAACTGTGGCCGTACATCCATATATCTCCACGTGAATCAGACTCTGATTCTCCCCGTCACTGGTCCTACTACACTCTGATAGTATCAGGCCTCTAACGGAGGTCCCCTCTTCATACTACTGTATCTGCTCTAGTTTTAAACTGACCTTGCAGAATCAATGTATGGTAAGATCAGGTACCTGAATTTGCCTTTCCAAAATACTGTCACCTCGTCCTCTGCTACCCCAAACCTTCTGAATGTAGCTCGCAGTTGTTTGGAATATTCGAACAGCCTACCTTCCTATCTAGTTGTGCTTCATAACTGGCTTTACAATAATATATCCTTTTCATATAGTAATCAAAATGACAAGAGCAGCAATTAAAGACATTTTCATATTACCGGTAGTTTATTCTTGTGATAAGCTTCCAATGCATCTTGAATCATCTTCAGGAAACAATTGAGATACTTTGAAATTTATTGTAATGAAGACTATCTCAAAAGTATCCTACATACCAAAGACTCTTCTCTGAAATCTATCAGTTTGAAATCTCTAGAAAGTAATAAAGACCGATGTGTATTTATTGGTGTCGTACCAGCTGCCACCGATGCTAGTAGAAGTATACTGATAAAATTGAATAATCTAATATCTATTAATCTAATATGTACTATCAACGAAATGTGAGACAGATGTGATAGTGACAACCGCTGGAGCAGCGATGATAATAATATACGGTATAGCTACTGTAATGCTGACAATCACATATCGGCACTTGTCGCCAGAAATCCTATTTCAATATAGGAACTTACTACCCATGTGTTGGGTCAATAGAAAGGAAGTATTCTGTGAAATGGAACAGAAATCTTCTGTACATATTTATTGTGGAGATGTGTGCATTAGGATTGCTCTTCCAGGCGTACGTTTTGTCTTTCGTGGGTAATTACTTCAAGTTTTTCATTATGAAATAGGCTGAATGTTCCAATGAACAATTTTGCAGTGGTAAGCAAAAGGCAGAGTAGCTCCCTCTGTCGGATAGCACCACGACTCGCGTCATCGCGGGTTTTTCCACGTCGGGAGGACTGGTTTAGTCGTCACACTATTGTTAATTGACAGGTAAGTACTCTTGCTGTTTTTTTTCATTTTTTTGACTTAGCCAAGATTGCAAGGTATGCTCTTGTGTAAGTATAAGAGCTATCTAGTTAGTAGTTGTTTGGTACTTAGTCTAGTATATTAGTATAGACTGTAGTACTGTGTCGTATCATACTAACACTTTACTTGTGCATGTTAGTATAAGTATTCAAAAGCTGCTAACTCCGAATCTGTTTCCTTTGCAGGTGATAGAGTTAGGCCATCTTAGATTTTTTTCTCCCCTCCCCCACCGTCCGTGGCTATATAGGTAGGCACCCGACCTCCCAGCCTCATTCCGGACGACGAGCGAAGCATCTCGCTACTAAAGAGCCCAGAATTACGGGCTTTGGGAAGGTTGTACCTCCAGAGGTACTCTGCCTTTCGCTTACCACTGCAAAATTGTTCATTGGAACATTCAGCCTACTGTATTTGCAGTGGCTCGCTTCCGGCAGAGTACCTCTGTCGGATAGCACTGATTTACAAACAGCATAGCTAGCGGAGCCGGGAGGGGCTCTGTGGTGACTCCTGATGTGGAGGGTGCCATAAAAGTGCTTAAGCTTACCCTGATCTGAACTTTATTAGTCCTGTCTATGGCGGCCTTCTTATTGACCCGCCACCGGAAATCTGATACCTCATTTGCGTCTCTGTACCTTCTGTCCTTATGTGTGGACCCTCGATCTCCAATTGTTGGTATTTTATCACTCTCCCTCCTGTGAGAGTTATTCTGAGGGAGCTGTCTGCTTAGTCGTTTGTGCCCGTCTGGGCGAGCGACTTCACTCTTACAGATCAGGGTAAGACCTTATTAACTTAAGTTTTTTAAAGTTCTCAACGAATTCCAAAGTCTCAACCTAATCAAAGTATCCACGGGTACTGAGCAATAAGGGACTAAATCCCTATCTCTCCCAACCCTGATCAAAAAACATTTCAACCATTTCACTGTATTAGAGGCAAAGCTTAATGGACTTCTCCAAATTATTCTAAGTCCCCCTCTGGGACTCCGAATTCTCAATTATAACCGCTTTCACGCATCTGAGGCTAAGTCTCAAAGGACTACCTCCCAAATTTTCCAAAGTGTCAACAGTGGAAAGCCAAACTTTCTTTGAAGTCCAAAAGCTCTATGTTTCAGAGTTAAAGTTCCCAAGGGGAACCCAGGATCTCTGCTGTGTATCCCAATCACTGTCTTTAACTCCTCATGAAAATATGCAAGCAATCATCTCTTTAATCCTTTCGTATGTTAGTAATTTCCAACTACAATTCCTTTTCGAGATATCCACCAGAGTCCGCTCTTCACGTCCCTAAGTGCATATCCACCGCTTCCCTTCTGCCTTGAAGCATACTTAATCTGAATAAGAAGGCCCAAGCCCTAGGAGGGATAACTCTGCGTCGAGGTATAAATAGGAAATATTTTCTTGAAAACTACCAGAGGATAAGTGTAGGATTGTACTCCTACTCCTCCAAACTTCTCGAAGTCCTTACTGTGTGACCCAGAGAATTCATGAAAGTTCAAACATAAATTCAGTATCTGAGCATACGTCAGTGTGTGTCCTTTCCCAAAATTTTTTCAAAAAGCCTCAGGGGTGCCAAGAAAATATTGTAGGTATAAACACAGTTTTGCGTATCTGAGGCTAAGTGTCGAAAAACCTGTTCTAACATTTTTTAAGTTCCAAAAGGAAACCCAGAAAAAAAAAGACACTGCTTCATTTAGAGTTAGAGGTCAAACAGGACTTTCAGTAAAATTTTAGGTTCTGAACTGATCTGCTGAACCCTTTCCGAGATCTGGTAGCTGAAGAGCGGAGAGCTGGTGTTTGGGGGAAGTTGACTCGGTCCTGACGAATGCGTCTGGTGTCAGAGCTCATAAGATAGTAGCGGAAAATGCCCTTAATCCTTTCCTGCCGGGCCCACTCAGGTAGGCAAGACACTCAACAGGTTCACCGTGGTCGAAGGTTTTCCCTTAGCCAAAAGGCTACTAACGGGCACGGAAGCATATACCACACGGATGTGACGCCCTTCGCTGAGCAGAGACCGAGTCTCCAAGAGGGGCAGTTGAGAAGTCTCTCAACCCTCCACGGGCGAATTTTGACCTCTTTTCCAATGTCAAGCGTCATTCTTTCCCTATGTATGGTTCTTCTCCTTTCTTAAAACCTGAAGTTAAGCAAGCCTGCACGTGAGTGTATCCGCGCCATGCATAACCTCTGGAGGAGCTTTCACATAGTGAATCTGATTTTGCGCGCGTAAACTCAAAGATTCCGGCATCTTTCTCTTCCCCGTGGCTTTGAGGGGGAAAAGCAAATTAGAAAATCTCTTAAACCTTATAAGTGTTTCTGGGAAGTTCGGAATTTAATTCAAACTGAAATTAAATGACCCTCTTTTTCAGCCCATGTTATAGGAGATTTCTAATTATAGACGAATTCAACCAGTAAACCTGCCATCCGTTTTCGGGTAGTGTTGGACGCCCGTCCAAATGAAGGACTACGTGTAACCTTCAAGAACTCCCGAAGGCCGTCAGGAGCTTAGGAACCTCTGCCAAACCTGAGTCCCGCTCCTGGTTTAGGCTGAGTGTATCTCCCAGCGTTCTTTCTGAAGCTAATTGCCAACGAGGCCATTCATACTGATGCTGAGTATCAGGAGGACTTTCTCTTCTGAGGCTAAGTCCTTCCCTGGCATTTTAATACTTCTTAGAAGTACCTATGTCATGGTACCATTTTGTATAACGCATAGTTTCCTCTGACCAAAAGGTAAGATTGGCGATCGCCTCATTACACGAACCGCCTTATTCAACTGAGATGAACTCCCTCCGTCTGTGTTCGTTGTTATAGGACCACGAGGAGTTTTTCCTGGGGGCAATCTTAGTTTTCACAATCATTCTCTTTATGCTCCGCACGCCCGCGTAGTCGTTTGGTGCCTCGAATCGGGCCGATAAGCCTACGTCCGATCGTATCTTTGTGGAAGAAGGCAATTCCATTCCGTCTCTTACACTGCTTAGAGTGTAATTTACCTGAGCTATATCTGAAGTTGTATGCTTTCCGAGGCAGACACTTACTTGAGGGTAACCTCGTCGAGAATGTAGCTGGTCTTTTCTCTGGTTATATCGTACCAACTGTCCAACGTACCGTTCTCTAAGCCACGGTGACGTCGTGTGCCCGTTGAATTTAAGCTTGCCCCGCTAACCTCAATGTGGGCGCAACAGGAGTTGGGTCATCTTTGTCAATGTGTTGCTCGTCCTAATAGCAGAGCATAAGGCAAAAACGAGCCCTGCAAGGAGCTTTCCTTCAAGCCAACTAGTGCGGATTGCACCCAAAAAGTCTGATGAAAACTGCTAAAGTAGTTTGTCTGATGACCGAAGTAATAGCCCCTTACGTCTGAAGACTAAGGAAGCATTCCAATGGGTCTGCACTCCCGCTTTCGAGGCCTGACGTATCTGGAACGTCATGCAGGGATGTTGGATTTGGCCTGCTAGATTGAGTTTATCGATCTGATCGCGAACGGATTTCGTAACCTTTGCTAGAATCCAGAGTCTCTATCGATCGATCCTCATTGGATTCTGACTGATCATATGCTTCCGAATCTCCACTGATATAAATCCCTTTCTCTGAATCTGATTTAATGTAGATCTGATTCGTTACTCGCTACGTTGTAGGCTTCCTCGGAGTGCAGCCTTTCATCTCCAAGCTGGACCTTCAGCTCTGAAGTCCTAAAATTGTAATAACCACTAGCCAAGACCTGACCAGTTCTACACTTTATTTTCTGTAGTTATAGGCACTAAAAAGGAAAATCAAATCGAGCAGGTTTTATTGAAGAACCTTAGAATTCTTTAAATATGCCACAGTCCAGACTTCAGGACGAATCACTGCCTCTGTATGGGCTCTGATCGTACCCGCAACTAGTTTGTGACTCTCTGCCGTCTATTACGCAAGTCCCTTATCAAAATTTTTTCCTTCCTGGTCACACCCTTTCTGATCTGATATATGCAATAAAATTTTGCTTCTAGCAAAAATTTACAAGCTCCGTCTGTTCCAGCCGTTTGCAGTATATTAGTGAAATTTTTGCAGTCTTTCGTCACAGGGGGTACCTCCTGCTTGAGTATCATAGCTTTTGACTGCTCTCATCGTACGAGAAAAATCTTTATATCTCCTCCTTAAGGAGAGGCAAGGGAGATCAAAAAGGGACTCTTTAATTTAGTCAGAGGCAAATTACTGTCCTCTTGACTGTCTCGGCTCTAATCTGAGATCAAGGCCTCACTTCTTATCAAGGTCTTGTAGATCGCTTAAGAGGAACCAGGCGAAGTAAAAGTAAAAACCTCTTACTGCCACTCGACAAAATTGGCTCGGAACTGTTCCGTGGCTTTTGTTTATCACCCGCGTAATGCTTGTTCTAGAGTTCATTTACACCACTTACTCCCTGCTGACGTCGGAGTACTAAGTTATAGCTTGTCTGTAGCACAATCACCCTAGAGTGACTAACCTGCCCCTGGGTCTACCTTTGGGCCGTAAAACTTATCCGCCGCTTTGGTACAAGATGTACCGTGAGATGTTAAGATCTTAAACTGGGGTCGTGTGACCTCGAGGGCTAAACCCAAACTTTCCTGTTTGTTACGGCTCCGTGAGGCGCCGCTGTGAGTAACTGCGAATCTCAGTCTCAACTGATCGATAGTGGAAAACTTTCTTTCGAATAACTGCACAAGCCTGGTGGTTAGTTGACTCCGTGGATAGTTCGACAAACCAACGAGGACTACGGGTCTTTAGGTCTCTCGGGAGCTACGTTCTTTTAGGGTTAGGCGTCAAAACAGGAGCAACTTTCCTTGACTGCGAAAATTTTCCCGGATTACTCTGCTAGAGTCCCTGGTCTTGTTGAGTTCTCGGTAGCCTTGTACCATAAGAAAAAGCCTACTTGTGCCTCCGCCCTGTCCTTGGGGTTTTACCCCTACGGGTTAGGACCCTGGACGTCTGTAAGGAGGCTAGCGGCATTGACCCTAGTGTGGCCTCCAGAGGACGATTATCCGAATTATTTCCATGTAATTTCTCGGAAGGAGAACGGATTAGAGCTTCGCTGGTAGCATAATACTGGTGTGTGTTGCAATCACGCCAAATCGGCGCTACTATAACCTGAAGCACAGGTTACTGTAACCCTACCGGGCAGAGGCAGGCGGGAAGCATGTAGCCGTAGCAGGCCTTGGATAGTCTTTATTAAGCTATTCTGCTGTAGGAAGTATCTTTCGCATAGATGTTCAGTCCGTAGTCAGGCCAGCGTCCTATGGATGGACAGATCTCTCAACTTTTGCACACCAGGTTCTTCTCGCATGAAACTAGCAAGCGTCTGATTGCGCCCCAATACGGCGCCTTGGAAGAGGTTCTTTGGCTTTTCTATAGCGTGTGTCATCCCAAAGATTGGAGAGACAAGCCTGCGCTGGCAATCTGAGGCAGATAGTGATTATTCAGATACTGAATATAGGGACGGTTAAGGGTTTCTTTTAGTCTATTCTGCAGGTCCAGCTGGCTAACTTCCCCGTACGCGGAAGGTCTCCCCCCAGAAAACCGGGGGGTGCCTCCCAAGGTACGTACTCTGCGGTCTCTGAGCCAGTACCCACAAAACTACATGGTTCACCCCTGAGCTTAGAGGTAATCTACGGGAAACTCTTCACAATCTTATCGTAATTCCGTCCCCTCTGGTTTAGAGACATCAAAAAGACTGCGCTAGAGGCCATAGATAGCTCATTAGCAGTGTGTAAGCCTCCTGCCTGCATTCCTCAACCGGGCCATTTCAACGAAAAAAGACCCTTTCAGACCGGAAACTGTCCTGCTGAAAATGGCTCCAAGGCCCAACTTCTTATTCTCCAGCCGGCACCGTTTTAACTGGGGCCGGTTCCTTCTTTCAGGAGCAACCTCACTATCAACAAGTTTCTTCCTGGTATTCATCGACAGCGGCTCCGTCGTGCCTGTTTTTTCGATCTGCTCTCTTCGATATTCTCTTTGGTATTGTTCGAAAGAGACAGAGCCATACGTCGGTATCTTTGAAAACTGGAAGACAGCGTAAGCTAAAACCCCGCCTGTTCACCAGCCGGTCCTCTCTAACCTGCTCACTTTGGTATTCCCATCTGGTACTCCTCGAAGTGGCGTAGCCTACGTAGGCGGTACTAGATACCCGAGACTAGTGAAAAGCCTAGTGGCACAACGTCTGTCCCTCAGCCGGTACTCTCGAACGGCCCACTTCGGAATACTTATCTGGTACTCATCGAAAATGTCGAAGCTACACGTCAGTATTCCCAGGACTGAGGACAGCGTTCGCGACATAGTGTCTGTCAACAGCCGGTACTCTTCGAACAGCTCATTTCGGCATTCCCCTCTGGTACTCATCGAAAATGGCGTAGCATATGCCGGCCTTCCCAGATACTGGAGGATAGAGCTAGTTACAGTAGCTAACTCCCGTCCAACAGTCGGCACTCATCGAACGATTCACTTCGGAGTTCGCATCTGGTACTCATCGAAAGTGGCGTAGCTTACATCGGCATTCCCAGATCTGATAACAGCGTTCGCGGACCTAACGTCTGTCAGCAGCCGGTACTCTTCGAGCAGCTCATTTCGGCCTTCCCATCTGGTACTCATCGAAATGGCGTAACGTACGTCGGCATTCCCAGGTCTGAGGACAGCGTTCGCGGACCTAACGCCTGTCAACAGTCGGTACTCTTCGAACCGCACACTTCGATATTCCCATCTGGTACTTATAGAAAATGGCGAAGCTACACATCGGTATTTTTCGGTTTGTGGATAGCGTTCGCGGACATAACGCCTGTCGACGGCCAGTGCTCATCGAACCGAACACTTCGTTATTCCCATCTGGTACTCATCGAAAATGGCGTAGCATACATCGGTATTCTTAGGTCTGGGGACAGCGTTCGCGGACAAACCGTCTGTCAACAGCCGGTACTCTTCGAACGGCTCACTTCGGTATTCCCAGGTACTGGAGGGTCTGAGGCGTGGTGCGACAAGAGACGTAGTCTCAACCTCCAGCCGGTACTCATCGACAGTGGCGTAGCATATGTCGGTATTCCCAGAACTGAGGACAGCGTTCGCGACATAACGCCTGTCAACAGCCGGTACTCCTCGAACAGCTCATTTCGGTATTCCCATATGGTACTCATCGAAAATGGCGTAGCATACATCGGCATTCCCAGATACTGGAGGACAGAGATAGCTACAGTGGCTAACGGCTGTCCAACAGCCGGTACTCATCGAACGCTCACTTCGGAATCCCCATTTGGTACTCATCGAAAGTGGCGAAGCTACACGTCGGTATTCCCAGGCCCGAGGACAGTCGTGCGCTGGACCCCTGTCAACAGCCGGTACTCTTCGACTCACTTCGGTATTCCCGAGACTGAAGGGTCTTGAAGATATAGGTATCAACCTCCAGTCGGTACTCATCGAAAGTGGTGTAGCATACGTCGGTATTCCCAGATACTGGAGGACAGAGATAGCTACGATAGCTACGCCTGTCCAACAGTCGGAACTCCTCAAACGGCACACTGCGGTATTCCTATCCGGTACTCATCGCTAGTGGCGAAGCTACACGTCGGTATTCCCGGTTCTGAGGTCAGCGTTCGCGATACTACGCCTGTCAACAGCCGGTACTCTTCGACTCACTTCGGTATTCCCGAGACTGGAGGGTCTTCTAAAGATATAGGTCTCAACCTCCAGCCGGTACTCATCAAAGTGGTGTAGCATACGTCGGCATTCCCAGATACTGGAGGACAGAGATAGCTACCATGGCTAACACCTGTCCAACAGCCGGTACTCCTCGAACGGCAC
>LQNS02278160.1:2951022-2967153 GCA_001587735.2 Parhyale hawaiensis
GACAGCCAGTACTCCTCGAACTCACTCCGGTATTCCCAGGTACAGGAGTTTTGGGGCGTGACTCACCCCTGAGAAAACAATTCTCGACCTCCAACCTGGTACTCATCAAAAGTGGTGTAGCTTTTCGTCGGTATTCCCGAAGGGGAAATCTCAAGTCCGGATCATTGCTGCAGGAGTTCAAGGAACTGCTGGGCCTAGGCCCGCGGCTCACTAGACTATGAACTTCCATCCTTACTGAAGGTTACATAAACTAAATTCAAAAAGGAACTACCTCAAAGCTAACCAATTATCCAGATGAAAATTACAAGTCCAGATCATTGCTGCAGGAGTTCAAGGAACTAACTGCTGGGCCAGAGGCCGTGGCTCACCAGACTATAAACTTTCATCCTTACTGAAGGCGCTCGAGGAAAACTGAAGTAAAGGTTCATTAACTCTCACAAGCTTGAAGAGCTGAAACCGAATTTCAAAATTTTTCAATTGCAAGACAAGTCCTTCAGAGACAGAGACCCTTCTATGAGGGTCCAAAAAATTTCAAAGTCCTTCAGGTAAGAATCAACCAAAAAAATTTTCAAAGTGTTGAAGGCTGTATCACATCTGAGTTTAGAGTCCCCCAAGTGGGAACAAATAAAAATTTTTCAAAGTATTTTGGGCTCAAAAACTAGGAAAACCCCAAAAAATTATAAAGAGATATCTCATATAAGTAACTGAGACTAAGTCAAAATCGGATCAGAAAATTTCAAACACTTCTAGTGTGTAAGGCTGTTCTGAGACAGAGTCCTAAAGCGCGAGCCACTCTGGTCTTACTGCCCTGCTTTGGGGCTGTGGGGCGGGGAGTTTATTTTTAATGGTTGTTAAGCTTTATGATAGCCAACTGCGCACCTTCCAGGTGAGTTCTGTGTGGGCTTGTTTGTGTGCTTCCTTGTGCTGGCGCGTGGGGCTGTGCTTGCCTCCCTGGTCTGGTGCCCCTTACTCTGGGGTTGCCTTGGCTGTGGGGGCTGCAAAGTTGAGTTACAAAAGGTGAGCCTATCACCAAATATTTCTAAGTCTCAAAGTCACTTCACTGACAGAGACTAAGTACCGAAGGTGGCACTAGAAAATTTTTTTAAGTCCAAAAGGATCAGGTAGAAAAATTTTCTAAGTGTCAAAGGAGTCACCATTCACTGAGACTAAGTCCCAAAGGGACCCAACACTGCACTGTTTCAAAGTTCTAAGGCACAAGAGGAGAAGAGCTGGAGCTAGAGATGTTGATCGCACCGCGAGTCGTTTAGGAATGAGGCTGGGAGGTCGGGTGCCTACCTAATATAGCCCCTGGATGGTGGGGGAGGGGAGATAAAAAAAAAAAAACCTGCACATGTTGAGTGTTAGTACTACCGTCTACACTAGATATTAGACTAAGTACAGAACAACTACTGGCAAGATAGCTCTTATACTTACCCAAGAGCATACCTTGCAAATTTGGCTAAGTAAAAAAAATAAATAAAAAACGGCAAGAGTATTTACCTGTCAATTAACAATAGTGCGACGACTAAACCAGTCCTCCCGACGTGGAGATACCCGCGATGACGCGAGTCGTGGTGCTATCCGACAGAGGTACTCTGTTGGAAGCGAGCCACTGCAAAATTTCCTGTGTATCATTTTCTTTGCTTTGGTCACTTTCTATGTTAACAGTTTACTCGCGTTATGAGCAGACATTATTATTATTATAAAATCACACCAGACTGGCGACGTAGGAATGGAGAAACTCCATGAGGTTAACAAACCCCCACGCAACCAGCCCAGCGGGTGGAGAAAACAAAAGAATGAAAAAAAAGAAGATCCGAGATCACAGAATAGCTCTGTGTAGCTACAGATCGTTTAAAGCTGCCAATACCAGCACCAGCAAAGACAGAGCCATCGAGACCATTCCAAACATCCATGGTTATTAACAATGCTAGTGAAATATGCAGGTTGTGTTGTTCCTTTAGTATGGGCGTGTTCCATTGCGATATTTTATTTTTTTATTACATAAGTATCCTTAGTTACTTTTAGGCAGTTTCTGCTGTTCAGTGTGTACTTAACTAGATGCATAGGTATGAGTCCTTCACACGTGGTGTGAGTGACTCTTTACTGGGTCAGCTGCTCGAAAATATCCGAGTGGCCAACAAACAAGGCGAGTCATATTGTCACATGCATTGAACTACAAAATATAGATACTCCTTAATAGTTAAGAGGCCAAGCAGCTAGTGACGCACGATGACGGGCTTTCCGACGGATAAGTAACCTGAATACACAAGCTGTAAACTTTCCTCCAGCGACAAGCTGCACTAAGAAGTGGTTGTATCCACAGTTATATAAGGCCATGTCTTAGGATCAATTTCGATCTTCGTACTCGCGCTTCTATCGCAGTACCTATCTCCGCCATTATAGAAAGTCTGTTCAGTCGTGGTTTGAGTCGCTAGATTTGAACCCTCATCTCGCAGAACTTGCAGAACTTTAGTTTCTAGGAATAGGTTAAGCAGTATGTTAAGTAGATAGTTTCAGTTAATAGTAAGTAGGTTGATAATGTAATGAAGATATATAGGAAGTAATGGCGCTAGTTTAATTCGCAAGGAGAATTAAACCACCGTCATTCTGATACTATTATCTATGTGTAGGTATCGTAAGGTAGCATAACAGTGTAGCGTTTGTAGGATTGTACAAGCATGAGAGTTTACTGCCGCTCGTTGTGTTGATAGGTTCCAGATGATCCGCGCCATAATTATTGAATTGCTGTGGTACAACATTGTGTAAATAATGTCTATGGCTAAGAATTGCTTTTATTACATTGGTGTCAGACGATTATGTCTATTTGTTTATCGAATTGCCAATTTATCTGCTGTCCATTCAATAATTACCGTCAGCAACATTTATTGCACTGTTCAAAATCGAGTAACATCAACGTTCCCATTCTTCTCCTTGTTGCCTTTACAAATAAATTTATCTCAATATAGGTAGGTGTTATGTGCGTGCGGTTATCACTGGGCCAAGGCACGACATCGCTTTGTTTATTTATCTGTTTATCCATTTTCTGTCAGGCTTCAACAAAACTGCTAGATGGAAATTAGCCCAGGTTGGAGGCTCTGGTCGTCCTCTCAAGTTCCAATGAAAACTGATTGGTAGGAAATAGGCCGGGTTGCAGAAGATGGCAAACTTATCTTTATCAGACAGTTGAAATTCAAACAATGAAGACATCACAGGCTGAGTCTGATTTGTACGAGTAATAGCTCCTTCATACATCGAATCAACAGCAAAGTATCTGGCGACCATGTCTGAAAGCACTTCTTGCATTGTCAAAATTGAAATCGCAGCACTAAATATATCTGAAGCTTCCATTGGCACTCTCATGCACCTTGATTTGTAGTTTCTCCCCACAATGATTTCGTTATTTCAGCTATTCTCCCAAATTTAATTCAATGATCGATGATGAAACAGATTTTGCTAAGCAAAAACCATTGGACCTGTATAGGCTATCCTACAGTAACCACAATACTGAATCTCAGCTATTACTTTGAGTGTTGCTGATCGGGCTGCAATAAGCAATTTTTTTCCTCAATTTTTGAGAAAAAAGAAGTTTCGATACTGAGCGGCTGTGAAGCCGTAAACACTCTTCTCAGGGTGCTTAGGTTAGCAGTTGTAATAACGAAAGTATGATCAATGTAGAAGGTCGTCACAAATTCTTTGCTGTCATTTTATGACAGCGCGGGCACTCAAGTTAGTCAGAATGTTCCATTGAACACTTTTGCAGTGGTGAGCAGTGGCCAGAGTACCCTTGTTGTTTGCACCACAACTCGCTTGCCTTGGGCTTTCTCCTGTCAGGAGGATCATTTCGAATTGATCAGACTCTTATTATGGACAAAATTAGCTACTCTGATATATTTTTTTTTTTTGAATTGTCAAAATTGTTAAGTCATACTCTTCTGTAAGTATAAGAGTAGGCTTCCTGGTAGTTCTTAATATGTATGTTATGAGAACAAAATCCTGTGTTTCACTGTTGTTCCTTGTGCAGGTACAGAAGCACTTTAAACTTGGATTTTTTCTGGATTTACTGCAGCTGCACCAGCAGAGCTCCCAGCCAGTAGCTATATAGGTAGGCACCTCACCCTTCAGACCTCACTCATTAAACGAGCGACTTTATTCACTGGAGTCAGGAAAACGGATGGGTTTTGGATGCAATATTAGGCTCCGGAGGTATTCTGGCTCCCGCTCACCACTGCAAAAGTGTTCATTGCAACATTCTGACTAATTGCAGAGGCTCGCTAACGACAGAGTACCTCTGCTGTTTGCATGACTTACCCACATGGCTTTAGCAGTGGGTTTTGCGACTCCTGTACTGGAGGGTGGTGCCTACTAATTATTTTTATAATTATTATTATAGGTTTGTATCCCAGGCTTGTTACTGAATTTCCGCTTGGAGCGCTCTTATGCTGGTCTTCGTGGTTTCTTTCTTTAATGATCAGTTATCACTGGCGCTCCCTTCAGTGTTGAGGCCAAATGGGACCTTTCAGAATACTGTGGGTCCCTTTGTGTCTTCCTTTGTTTGGAATTTCAATAATGTCCGGGTCCTTTGGATGTAGAGCCAGTGGTGTCTTTCTTGGCACCGACTAAGGTGTAGACGGTGGAGGGTTTATTTCTGATGTGGAATCTCTTAGCAGGCAACTTTATAGTTGGAAGCTGAGGGACTTGAGCTTCTTTCACACTTCTAGTGCCCTTGTTTTATTGTCTATGAACGCTTGTCCGTGGACTGCAATAGCCGCCGTCTGTCCAAGGATTGAGATAGTCGTTGTCTTCATGCGGAGTTGAAAAATGAGTTTATCTTTAGACTTGTGGCGGAAAGAGCCCAGCGTATCTATGACAAGCCACTGGGGGCTAAACCTGAGAACAGGGAACGGAGTTCCCCTTTTTCTCTGTTTTGTGGCTGTCCCCGACTACATGGCTCCTGTGACGATTTGTTGAATTGTTTGTATAGTGGTCGTCCTAGTGAGAGCTCTTGAGACTTGCTTGGAGAGCATCCAGCGGCCGTCTAACGCTCGTTACCCTTCCTAGTAGGTAGATGGGTGAAGCTGCTTATCTTGAGTATCTGACTGTGTCCGTGACTATATCTGTAATTCGGCCACCGTCTTGGGCCCATATTGGCGCAACTTAAGTTGTGTTTGTTGCGCTGCTTGTCGTAGAGTAGTATGGCTGCTCGAGTTATCTCATAGCTGGGACTTTTGACCCTGTGCGTTTCTTTGGAAAGTTGAGCGGCTCAGGGGTTTCCCGGCTTCACTCTGGTAGTTCCCGTTGGGGAGCATCCTGGCCTGGGGAGACCCTTTCTATTTGTTGTGGTCTTTAGTCTTCCGCCTCTCTGATTGATTAGTCGTCCATAGATTGGTTGGGCTCGGAACCGAGGTGATCAGTACTCCACAGTCTGATGTCTATGGTATCTCCTTTCTAGAAGTAACCCGCAGGTAGGCGTATCCGTTTCTGATATTCTCGTTCCTTGAATTTTTTTTCGTGAGTCCGATTTCTGCTTGGAGTCGCTACTACAGTTTGCTCCCCGCCATCGGGGCTGTTCGTCTGCCCGTGGCTGTGTAGAAGCCCGAACGGGTCTCCCGTAGTTTTAATACCTGGTCTAAGGCCGTATTAGGCCTGAACTTGGAAAGAATGCGGTTTAATCGTGAACGCGAACCTGTTCTGTTTGAATCCTGTTCTCCGTTGTTGGTTTGCTTTGTGCGAAACATCATTAAGGGTTCATTCTAATCCAATATATTTTGGTCCCATTAGGGGTTGGTTGTTGAGAGGCCCCTTTTGTTTGTACAGTTGTCTCCTTGTTCGGATATAAGGACCTGTTCTTTGTTTCAGATGTGAAGTTTTGTTCTTGTACATTCCTAGGCTCAAGCTCTGAGAACTATTACGTCTTGCGCCTCTATAAATAACTGAACTTGGGTTTTTCTTTGCTTAATCAGCCAAATTTGTGAGGTATTGCTCTGGTGTAAGTATAAGAGCAGACTCCTCAGTAGTTCTTTGCAAGCTGTCTTAGTATGTCTGTGTAGACTGTAGTATATATACTCTTAAGACAATTAATATTACTAACATGTTACTTGTGCATGTTATTTTAAGAACTTTTGTAAAAATATGACAACTCTGTTCTTGTTCCCTGTGCAGGTATTAGAGTTGCTTTATCACCCTCAATCTGTTTTTTACTTGGTCAAATTTGTAAGGTATTGCTCTGGTGTAAGTATAAAAGCAGACTCCTCAGTAGTTCTTTGCAAGCTGTCTTAGTATGTCTGTGTAGACTCTAGTATATATACTCTTAAGACAATATTGCTTACATGTTACTTGTGCATGTTTTTTCAAGAACTTTTGTAAAAATATGACAACTCTGTTCTTGTTCCCAGTGCAGGTATTAGAGTTGCTTAATCACCCTCAATCTGTTTTTTACAAGGTCAAATTTGTGAGATATTGCTCTTTGTAAGTATAAGAGCAGACTCCTCAGTAATTCTTTGTACACTGTCTTAGTATATCAGTGTAGACTGTAGTATACTCTTAAAACAATTTATACTAACATGTTACTTGTGCATGATAGTTTAAGAACTACTGTATAATCTGATTACTCTATTCTTGTTCCCTGTGCAGGCTCTAGAGTTGCTTCATCTCATTTTTTTTTCTTGATCAAATTTGTGAGGCACTGCTCTTATGTAAGTGTAAGAGCAAACTCCTCAGTAGTTCTTTGTAAACTTAGTATGTCTGTGTAGACTGTAGTATGCTCTCGAAACAATTTATGCTAACATGTTACTTGTGCATGTTAGTTTAAGAACTTCTATAAAATCTGATAACTCGGTTCTTGTTCCATGTGCAGATACTAGAGTTGCCTCATTTTAATTTTTTTCCACTTGTACGAGGATAAGAGCAAAACTCCAGTAAAAATTTCCAAGCTCTGGTACATTTATAATAATTTCACCAGAATATTGATAGCTTTATCAAACAACCCTACTCCGGAATTGGTTGGAGTATTATCTGTACTTTTGACTCTTTCTGGGGCTTTGCGGTGTAGCAGCGAGAAGAATTATACAGTATATATTCATGAATCCCAGGGTTTCGCCCAGAGTATCACTGTATATGGGTCACTTTTGTCTTATGGACATTACTCCTGGTGCTACCTTGAGTACCTTCTGGCAATTCACATCTTATGGGATTTGTTGTATGGTCGCTTTTATTTATACCCCGGACAGGGCACGGAGAATAATCTATGTAACCGCAATCCTGCCAGAATATATACGGCTTGCTGTTTGCGCCTATTTGGGAATCTAAGGCTTCTCCACCAATGTCTCCATAGGTACATCCTAAGTTCTAGTGGACGTTAGACCCGCTCAGGGTCACGCTCTTTGTTCCTGTGTAGTGACTGGTAGGTCTTTCGGTGGAGCCTTGTTTCGGTCTTATCCAAATGGGAAGACCTTTGTACTCTTCTCTTGTATTTGCTTGTGTAGGTATCTCTCTGCAGGGACGGTAGTATCACATTTCCCAACCTGAGCCGAACTGATTGGTCAATTAATGGAAGCCAGTGTTCATTTCTGGTTGTGATCCGTAAGTGATCGTTGATCTATGGATCCAGGGTTATCTTCAAAAGATTGACAGTATCCCCAAAGGGTAACCCTTATAGATATCATCAGAGCAGGCTTAGTACAGTTCACTGTCTTGTTAGTATTTGGGTGTTTGAGTAATCCTCCGCAATCGACCTATCATGGGCTGGTTTATTCTCTAACGTCGGTAGTCTACTTGTGGGTTTGAGAACTTGTCCCGGCATTAACGCCGGAGTTCGCTCTTTTAGTTCTACTTGCAAAGGAATAAGGTCAGGGTTTTGGACGGTTCTAAGTTTGTCTCTATAGACTTCCGACCCTGCTTGGTCACCCAGAGTTCTGATCTTGTATAGTTACAAGACGGAATTTGGTGAACTTTATTATCTGAAGGGCGCATTGATATGTTGACTCATGGAGCCTATGTGTAGCTCAAGAGGAGTTCTCTATCGAAACCTGTTGAAGGTAGTGATCCGGTTTTTCCATTCATATCTTCTTAATCCACCAACGCTTTACAATTAAACTCCAGTTTCTTGCATTCTGTACCTTTGTCAATTTCCTAGTCTTTAGTATATGAACCAGACCGAGTTTACATAGCAAAAGTCCTTACCTTTTCCCGGGTAAGGTTTAGGACGCAGCAGGCTGATAATATTCCATTGTGAATAAACCAGTTCTATCTTGGGTAAGCAGGATTTATTACATCTTTGTATTGTGGGTATGTTAATGGCGTTGCCGATTCTTTAATCTTCCGGTAGATCTGTACTCTTGTTTTGGTAGTGTCTACCGGGACGGACTTAGTACTATCTTTCCGGTAGATCTGTACTCTTGTTTTGGTAGTCTCTACCGGGACGGACTTAGTACTATCTTTGAAGGACGCGCCTGAGGCTGCTAATCTACCGTCCTGCCCGACACTGTGGGCTAGTTATATGGGTTCTGGTTGCCCCCCCCCCTCCCGGAACTTTGGGAGAGGCCCTCACTTGAGTTCCGTTGTAAAGTTTTCCCACTTTATGTATCATCAGGTACGTTCTTATACCTTGAAGTTTACCAAGAAACTTCGGTTTCCTCTGTGGCTAGTATCTTAAAGTGTACAGTTTGTTCATCTTTGTGCCTTTGTTGGCACTTGTTAATATTGTTTAGCATACTAGATAGAACTCTTTAGTTCATTGACACTCGTATCCATGCAGAGCACTTACTGGCCGTAGTATGTACTCTTTGATATAAGCCATACAACGTACCGATCTTGTCTTTAAGAGAATTAGGTTTTATTGTATGCTCTGTAATTTCTGTACGCTTATGATGCGTAGATCTGTGACTGTCGAGCAATAGGGATCTACCATGTGTACTCTCAAGGCTCATTAGGCCTATGTCTCTTTAACCATGTAGAAAGGCAGATGCGCATTTACCGCTAGCTATAGCTAGTTTCTAGCGCTCTTACCCAACCCAATCTATTATGGCAGTATTATAGGGCAATTATCTAATGATTAGGATATCCATAATCTTTTGGATTATAGTGTTGGTACTTATTTGGATAATAAGGTCGACATAACGGCCTATCATGCTACAATACGACGGCTCTGAGTAGGTCAATATAGTACCTTCCCAGGTTGACACTATATATGGATGGAAGGCAACATTCTTATGTGAGATTGTGGGTTTAGTTGTCAAGTACTCAGGTCTGTAAGACAGAGTCTAAGCCGGCCTAACATAGGAAAACTAAATTTTCCTTGTTACAACCTAGTTGGGGACAACCTCCCGGCCTAGTGCATCTTACACTAGCTTACTTCTCCTAGGAAAACTACCCCTTAGGGGACAACTAAGGTTTCTCTACGGTGAACCACACTGGGAACCAACCGGTGCATTCTAAAGGGGTCTTCTGGGAGTCTGAACTAAAGTGGAATAGGACCTTACTAGTAATCCCAGTTCAGAATTTTATGCTGATACCAGAATGAATATGTTTCTTGGGTGGACACAACTCTTCCCAGCCTACAAGGTTTACGAAACCATTCTCTATCAACGTAGGGCTGCTCCTAGATAGACTATCCTTGGATGTGTCCTGAGAACTCGTCTCCTGAGGTCTCCAGAGTAACCTGGGCAACTGGAGTATTATATGCAATCTTGCACTGACTACAGTTTAAATGTGGTCTCTGAGAGATAGAAGGGTTGGACTTCTATAACTCACAGCCTCTCCTAAGAAAATTCAAGCCTGCACGGAGGACTTCTTCCCACAGGGTGTGCCAGAGAGTACCGAACAAACCTGATAGCCTGAGATTGCAGTAACGCTCTTTCAGGTATAGTTAGCGGCCGATAACTCCTCTGACACGGCAGGTGTTGTAACATCCAAACTAGGAGGGAGGACTCCTCTACTGAAAATTAGAGGAACCCTCCTCCGCTTTAGGCTTCCCCCTAGGACCACAGTTGTAACCAGATCTTCCCGAGATGGTCTTCATTGTGTCTATTGGAACACTTCTTTGCTTAGGCCTCAGCTCTAGCCAGCGTGTCTCCTAGTTTGGAGATATTTGTACTCTTGATCCTAAATTCCCTTTAATGTCTTCTGCGGAGCGTAGGGTATGGGAAGCCCGTTGTTAGCTCCAGCTGGGTTACACTCCCACTCTACCATCTCAGTCCTGCGACTTAAGATAACTCTCCTCCCATCAAGTGTCCTTCAGGGCTTTGGAAGCAAAAACGTACCAGAGCACTGTGTTTCCACCTTTAGATAGATCCTAACGCTCTGATGAACCAGCATTATCATACCAGCAAGACTATGCTTGACTAGTCAAGGCAGATAACATGGTTCTGCTTATCAACCCCTGTCTGGCACACTTCCTTTGCAATTGGAATACCTTCTCCTGGTTGCTGACCTTCTGCAGCTGAATCGGTTCAAACTGATGTAGGTTAGTAACAGCCCTGTGGGCAGCAACAGAAATTACCAAGGATAGGCAGAGGTTGGTAGCTGTAGCAGCGTCTGTCATTGTCAAGAGTCGCCCTCCGCTGAGTTTGCACTGCTGGACACTCTACCTTGAGCTCCCTTCTATAGGAAAGGGACAGGGCCACTTTGGGGCGGCACAGTATGTCTGGACCAGACACTATGCAGCTGGTCCTGATCACTCCCCACAAGCGAGACCCGAGTACAAACCCTCCAACAGGAGGCCCGCCAGCATATTCTAATGGAAGATAAATTTATCATCTCCGTCAAGGATTAGTCTCGTCCTATCTTGCTCCCCCTCTTTGACCAAGGATCCCTTATCCACAGGACCCTAAGGGGTTGAGGTAAAAGAGGACGTCAGACTTAGTCACAGCATCAACCTGCTTTGATAAACTGCACCAGCAAGGGTCAGGAACCCATTCTCCCTTCCTGGGGCCAGGTTCCTGAACCATCCCGATGAGGGAGAGAACTAACTATTCTTCTGCTTCTGCTGATCTTAAACACTCCCTCTATTGTCTCAGCCCTGTTAGAGACAGACAAGAGCCTATTGAAGGGCAGGGAACTCTGTCTCCTACCTCAGACGTTGTTTAACCACTTGGAAGTCCTTGACCTCCCAAGGGTTGGCCAGTGGCCATCTTAAGCGAATGTCTACTGGCATATGATTAGACTGGGCTTAGGACAAACAAGAGTCCTATAACGCTATAAGCCTCAGTCCAGCTTACTGACCAAAATTCCAACCTAGTTGCACATCTGTTCCCTGCTTCCGACCCGAGATCCTTATCCTTTCACTCCAGGAAGGGCCATCCATTGTAGCCCCAAGAGCAAGGGAATTGAATCCTAGTTCAGAATGGAAGTAGCTTGAGCTTAACCAATCAGACTGAGCCTGAAGGAAGTTTCCCTCTAGGGAACTTCTAAACTGGAATACTTTGCGCCTCTGAGGTCAAACCATCTGGGTCACCCAGGAGAGACCTATGCCGGTAAAGGACTCCTGCAAGGGAGATTCCTGTCTTGCTAGCTGGCTAGAGAAGGTAGCCAGTTTGACGCTAACCTTGCCTCCGCAATCTTTAGATTAGGCCAACCTCTGACTGGGTTTAACCTTTTTCTTTCCGACGGGAAAACTCCTGTTCCGGCATGAAATTTCCTTCTAGAAAGCAAAGCTGAATTCCTCTCACGAATCTGAACATTATAATTTACAACCATCTGAGGTTGGAAGTTGGATTTTTTTACTAATGGAGGGGCCAGGAGAAAGATCAGAGGGCTATAATGAGCGTCTGTTGAGAGCTGCTCCGAGAACTTCATAGCGAGAGCCAAATATGAGCCATAGAAAGGGTTGAGCTCAAAGAGGCTTCAAGGGCCCCATTAAGCAGGTCCCTGAGTATGACACACTGGAGAAAATCTGAAAGCTGGCCGTTTTGGAGAAGTTCATATGGAGAGTTTAAAATAAATCCTCACCTTCAAGGAAAACTCAGTTCCATACCGGAGCAAGTTCCCTAAAGCTCCAATTCAAGGTGAAGGGCCTTTGGGGCTATGCCAGGCCAAGTCAAAAACTTCGGCATTGTTATTGTAGTTATGTAGGGAGTGGCTCCGGGGGGAGGATTGGGCATGTGATGCAAGGTATGAAAAAGAAGGTAGGGAGCACAAGAAGTCAGATTCAGATAGAGGACTGTCCCATAGAGAGATGGGAAGGAGAGTGGTGGGTTGGGCGGGACACTCAAACAAGTGGTTCATGGTGTGGAGGCCGCGGTGGCACTCAGGGCAGGAGTCCGAGTCCGCCAGCTTGATCCTGTGGCGGTAAGAGATGAGGGCAAAGCAAAAACCTGACTGTAGCTGTGGTACGAGTGGAGCAGGTTGCTCGTGAGAAGACCGCCTCATCCGATGAGATCTCTGGTGGGGCAAAGCGCCAAACCCTGATTACATAGAGGTGGTCTAGAGAAGATGGTATGGCAGACTGATGGAGGGAGTAATTCACTGAGCGGTACACTTCAGAAGGCCTGTTGTCTGTAGGTAAGTGGTTGAAATTGGGTTGCTAGATTGTGGCTGACGAGACGGGGGCCAGCCTGTGCAGTGACAACAGAGTGGGCTGGGTGCTCCGGAAGAAGGGCGGAAACGAGGCATTGACGGCACTGGAGGTCAAGAGATTGATCAACCTTGAGGAGTCTGGACTCGGAGTGGAGATGGTCCCCGGAAGCCATGCAAAGGCAACCGGTCGCTGTGCGGAGACCAGCAATCAGTTGTGAAATACAGACTTGCAAGCTCCAGGGTACCAGACTGGAGCAGCAAACGTGAAGAGAGGTCGGTTAAATGCCTTATATGTGAGAAGCAGAGTCTCCCTGCATTGGCCCCAGCATGTGCCAGCTAGGGCCTTGAGCAGTCTGAGGTGGCTGGAGGCTCGAGCAGCTGTGGAAGCGATTTGCGGTCTAAAAGTGAACTGGGTGTCAAAAGTGACGCCGAGGATCTTGGGGCAACGCTCCAGGGGTAGAGCAGTGTTGTCAATAGTGATACCAGGGTCGAGTCTAGACTGATGGGTGTCGGTCGTCCATAGAGTTGAACTGGAGGTTGATAAGGTAAGGCCCTTGTCAGCTGCCCAATTGCTTGTTAAGTCAGTGTGATCCGACAGAGCTAGCACAGCGGTGAGAGGTTTGTGATGGGACGCCACGACAGTGAAATCTTTGGCATGCCAATGATGTTACAGAGCAACAGAGCTAGTCCTGAGGAATGATGAAGTCAGAGACGGAGAGGTTTAAAAGGGAAGAAGAGATGACCGAACCCTGAGGGACTCCCGCCTTGACAGCCCGGAACCGGGAACAAAAGTCGTTATAGAGGCAGCCGGCTGCTCATCACCTGAAGTGAGTCGAGAGCCATCTGACAATATTGTGATGGGGTGTAGTGCTGGAAACTGCGGCGAGGAGGCCCTCAGTAGGAACGGGCTTTGCTGAAGGCAACCAGCAAAGCCACCGTTCAGTCAAGGGGTTTGGGTTGTTTATGCCGCGGGATGCTTGGAAGGCTAAATGCAGTAGAGCAGATATGGTGGAGTGCATGGGCTGGAAACCAATGTGGTGAGGAGCAGGTTGGTAAGCCTCATTGATGAAAAGTAGGAGGAGGCGCTCTAGGACTTTTGCAGAGGGACACAGAAGTGATATTGAACGGGAAGAGGATCCTTCATCCGCAGGTTTAGATGGTTTTAAAATGGCGATTGTAACTGCTAACGTCAATAAGGCGGAGATGTCGACGTGAGCAAGGGAGATTGTATAATCGAGTCAGATGAGACCCTGTGGGCCCAGATGCCTAAGGTGTAGAATAGACAATTGGTCTGAGCCCACAGCTGTGGAGGTCCCTGAGGCATCAATGGCCTGACGAACTTGAAAGGGTGTGAAAGGGGTGAACCCATGATCAATGAGGTGACGCTTTTGAAGGAGTCGCCTGGCCTGGCTGGGCGGAGTAGCTAGGACAGGGGAGAGGTGGCAGTGAATTGCTTGCAAAAGTCTCCACTCCAGCTATATCGCCGTTGTAGGTGAACGTGTGAGTTCCATATGAATGGGCTGGATATGAGGGATACAAAATTTATTGGGGTTGCTCTTGGGATTGAATTCTTGGATGGTTCGTTTCCAGGCCTCCTGGGCAGCGCCAACGATGAGGCAATCCACTTCCTGTTGCAGCTGAGGAAGGGAAGTGTCTTAAGGAGTCGTGGAGCAGAGGTGATCACGGCGGATGATGACGTCTCTGGCGTCCGGGATGAACCGAGGGATATATTCCTTGTGATGGCCGGTCGGAATGTGGTGGTTAGCAGCTGATGCAAGGGCCCGATTGAAAGCCTTTGGCTTTGACTTACCTAGGCGTGCTGCATTCCTAGATCTCAGGGTGAAATCTCTAAGATTAACCACAAGGCCCTGAGAAACAGACCAATTCAGAAGATTGTGTGTTTAAACAAGTCAGCCAGAGAACCCTGCTATCCCACCCAAGGCACTGTGCTCAAGTTTTGAAAGGTTCGGAGAGTTCTGGATATAACTCCCAAAGGAGCTTGAATAATACTGTCTGCATCACAGGCCTATCGAGAACTCGTGAAACCATGAGCAGCAGTCTCCTTCCGATGTCTCCTGAAGGCCTACTCTGAGGCTAGGTCCAAAAAGGGTCCCCAGGTGACCTGCCTAAATATCCAGAGCAGTAGTTACCTGCTCTGAGGCAAAGTCCATTGTTGGACCTTCATTACCTGTTCTGGGGCAGAGTCCACATAATCCAGGGGTCCTGGACCCACGCGTCTGTAGATGAACATGTCCACACTTGAACATTCCGAATTACTCATTCCTTACATGACTAGAGTTAGCCGAGGCTATGTCACAAGTCGTGGTATAACAGCTCGTGTATGCCCCACCAGGATGTTGCATCCCGAGGCTAAGTTCAGATGGTCCATAAGTTAAAGGTCACAACCTAAAACGTTGCGTTATCTAGAGTTATGTTCCAATCGGAACTGCAGGGCCTCTACAAAGTTTATTAAGATTCGCATGGGTCGATCGTAGGGGGATACACCTCGGTCCCGATGTGCTGCTCGATTATGGGGCTAGTCCAAGACAAGTCACTAAGTAGCGGGGTAAGCGTGCAATGGGTGGCACCATCCCTGATACAAGACCAGAGATTGGTCATTACTGGATTCCATCCAGTCCCAATCTCATTTGTGGAGGCAGGAATTGATTAAGATTTGGTCATGTGTAAATCTGCTGAAGTTGCAGTGACTTGATTTTTTTTACTTAGCCACAAACCAAGTGGTCACTCTTGTCCTCCCTTAGGGGAGCAAGAATGCACCTCCCGATTTTTCATTTTTAACCTGCCGGCTTCTCGGCGTCTGGGCGCCATCTTGAAATCGGCCCATATCGAGAATCTAGCTGATTTGAGCCTTCTAACTATTGCAGAGCATACCTTTTAAAGGGAAAAACGCTCTTAGGCGGCATTATAGGCCCTCCATTAAGTGGAGGGCCTCGCTTTTCGGCGGTAATTAGCCCTCCATCGTGTGGACGGACCTCGCTCTATGGCGGCTATATTAGCCCTCCAATAAGTGGAGCGTCTTGCCCATGGCGGCAATTAGCCCTCCAGTGGTGGGACCTCGCTCTATGGCAGCAATATTAACCCTGCGTTAAGTGGAGAGCCCCTGCTATGGCGGCAATTAGCCCTCCAGCAAATGGAGGGCCTTGCTCTATGGCGGCAGTACTAAGCACCTCCATTTTGTGGGGGCCTCGCTCTATGGCGGAGTAGGTACTAGCCCTCCATCATGTGGAGGGCCTTGCCCTGTGCCGGAATGTATGCTTGGCGGACTTGTTAGGGCACTACGGCCTACCAACCAAGTCTTAAGGCGACAATACGTTCGGCTCGATTATGCATGCCAAAATTTTCTATATAAAATTGATAATTTTTACAATAAATTACTTTTTTACAGATTAATGTAAATGTGATGAGTCAATGTTAGATATTTGGATACCTAGAGTGCTAATTTCACATTTTATATACAAGTTTTGGCATCATTTCGATGCCAACCGGCTGACTACCGTTCAGTTAGATTATGCAAGCTGTCAATTTCAGACGGTATTCTGCAACCATGGGTAAAAGAGCTGGTTTGAATAATGCAGCCAGTGCTAAAATCACTTCCCT
>LQNS02278160.1:2990561-3009998 GCA_001587735.2 Parhyale hawaiensis
AAAATTTTTTGAAAAGACACACACTGACATAACATCAGACTGAATGGAGTTTTTGAACTTTTATAAATTCTCTGGGTCCCACAGTAAGGACTTAGAGAAGTTTTGAAGAGTTATGAGAACACTCGTACACCTACCCTCTGACAATTTTCAAAAAAGCAATTCCTATTTATACCTCGACGCGGGGGTATCTCTCCTTAGCCTTGGGCCTCCTTATTCAAACTAAGTAGGCTTCAGTGCAGAAAGAAAGCGTTGGATACGCGCTTAGGAATGGTACCGTACCGATAGTTGGAAATTACTAAGATAGGAAGTGTTATGAAAACATAGATTCACAAAATATATATATATATACATATATAAATGTAGATTTGCACAACTACGTATACATCTAGGAAAGCAATTAATGTCTAGAAAATAGGTTGATCAAGTAAAATGTAGTGTTCAACATTCGAGCTCAAGATTACAAAGTTCAACGCGAAAAGCCATTGTAGGTAGTAGAGGCATCTGCTCAGTGTCACGAGGTTGAATACTTTAGAGAGAAGGGAATCTGTTCATTTCGGCTCGGCGGCTGGTATCACGTAAACAAACATTATATCGGAACAAGCGAAGTGTTCTCTCGTCCCCTGCTGAGGGCGAGGCGCCTCTTGCCTCTGATATTTGGGGAAATTCACCTATACTTTTCCCCTCTAGCTCAAAAGTCCCAGTGAGCTATAGGCACGATACTCAGAATTTACTCAGTGTCGTGCACGATTTAACATCAAATGTGTACAATATCAAAACTCGTCGCCTTTTACTCGTGGAGTGATGTGAGGTGTTCACCCGTACACGAACAATTGACGTTCATGGCAGCGTATGCATTACCTTCGTCTGTGTGCCTGCTGATGCCTCTGATAATCGCCCATGTGTTAACACTGTGTGCCCTTGGCAGTGCTATTTGTTAACTGTCTCATTTGATAATTTGAGAAGTACATCTCCTAGTCTCTACTTTCATCAGTGAAACCATTCCCTATTTGACAGCGCTTCAATGTGTTAATGCCGACATGTGTTCCAGTGTCTTAAATATGTTGCCTACGGTATGATGACGTGTTACACAAACAATTGCAACGGTGTATCTTCATCGAATAAATAATATCCAATGCGAACTGCAGTGTAAACGCTTCGTAACATATGTGACGAAGTTGGCAGTCGTAACGTGTTTCTTATGCTAAATATTATTTATCCTGAGTGGGTGCTCCCCTTGAAAGTTGCACGAACTTTATATGATCATACAGTGCGTGAAGAATAGGAATTGTATGCATCCCCCGTGAGTCCAAATGCATAGGTTGGAGAAGCTGTATACGACCCGTGCAGGTGGAGCTATCAGTTGCAGCCAATTCCAGAGAGGTCCCCAATTGAGGTTCATCACTTCGTCTAATGTAGATTAGTTCCGAGGAGGAGATGAAAAATGACGTCAAGGCAAACATTCTCTTGTACTGTGTTACTTCTCTGTGTCAATTAAGTATTCAAGCAAGTGTATCACTGGACCTTCGTAGTGCGATGTGATTCCCGTGTTCTCTTATTAGCAAGAGATGTGTTTTGAAATGAGAGTAGGGTAGCTGTCATTATTGTTGCATCGATAGAAGTGGAGTTATTGCAGAAGAACCGACAGAATATGTTTATTCTGCGATGTCTTAAGCTTAGGGATATGTGAATGTTTGTACATAATCGAAGCTTCATTACTATTGCGAATTAAGGAAAACAAAAAAATAAGCAACATCCGAAAATGCTCTTTGTGTAAAATTTTGATAATGATGATTAAAATAAATTAACATTACAATGCATTCATAGCTTGAATTATGTGATACGTGCTACTTTATTTTTTTGAGAGTATATATACAGTTTCTATTGAAACAGAATTTTGAGCGTCTGGAGTTGAAGACGGTGGTCAGTGAATGTCTTAAGAAATGAATGGTTATAGCTTGCTTAGCTAGTGTGGTCTTTTTTCCTAGAGTTCTTGCAAACACAGCATCGATATGATAGAATGTTTGTTGACATGCATTGTATTATATCTTCGCCGTCTGAGAGCACCGTTTTTTGCCACCTGGTTCAATGTTTCGACTGATTAATTTGTGTTTCTGATGGTGCTCAAACTTTCAAATATTTGCGGTCGAAGTTATACATAGATATATCTCCTTAGTACTTGTGAAGTGTTCAGTTATGACTGGTATCAATTGTAATTCAAATGTGTATTCAAAACAGCTTATTTAATTCTTGCTTTCATGTGGTTTCCTCTTTCTATTAAATTTCCTTGCTCTTTTCCAATATATTGTGAGATCTTTACGTGTGTTTTACTGATCCAGCTGCCGTATGAGACCCAATCGCTAAGTCTTTTAGTTAGGTAGGTTGGGGAATAGCTCGCCCCTTGGAGACATGTCTAACTTATTATGTTTTCTTTTTCTATATTATTTCCATAGTCACAATCCTGTCATGTGCTACTTTCCGAGAATGATCAACTGGATCGTTCGTAATTAATCATACATTTACAGTAGAAATATTCATCAATTATTAATTATATCTATCACCATGCCTTTCTTATATATATATATATACCCCGTAACAGAAGTGATTAAAGTGATGATTGCTTGCATGCTCGCGTGGTGAGTGAGTTTAATACAGTAATCGTGGTACAAAGCAGATATGCTTGTTCCCCTTTGGAACTTTAACTCTGATACAGTACACCTCTTTGGACTTAAAAATATTTTAGCTTTCCACCATTGACACTTTGAATTCTGAGGTAGTCCTTTGAGACTAAGCCTCAAATGCATGGAAACGGTTATAGCTACTGGCAAATTTTGGGTCCCACCGTTGGGACTTAGAAGAAAAATTTAAAGAAGGCCATTGAGTTTTTGCCTCTAATACAGTGAGACTTCAACGTTTTTTAATTGGGGTTTTGAGAGATAGGGATATTACTCAGTGCCCGTGGATACTTGGATTAATTTGAGATTTGGAGTTTGTGGAAAACTTCGAAAAACTTTAAATTAATAATGTCTTACCCTGATCTGTAAGAGTAAAGTCGCTCGCCCAGACGGAGACACAGACAGAGCAGACCGCTCCCTCAGGGTAACTCTCACAGGAGAGAGAGATTTTTTTAAATACCAGTGATTGGAGTTCGGTTGTCCACACATTAAGGACAGAAGGAACATAGATACGCAAGTGCGGAATTAAAGTCTCCTGTGGCAGGTCAATAACAAGACCACAACAGACAGGAATAATAAACTCAGATCAGGGTAAACTTAAGCACTTTTATGGCACACTTCACATCAGGAGTCGCCACAGAACCCTTCCCTGCTCTGCAAGCTATGCTGATGGCAAATCGGTGCTATCCGACAGAGGTACTCTGCCGGAAGCGAGCCACTGTAAGTAGGCTAAATGTTCCGATGAACAATTTTGCAGTGGTAAGCAAAAGGCAGAGTACCTCTGGAGGTACAACCTTCCCAAAGCTCGTAGTTCTGGGCTCTTTAGTAGTGAGATGTTTCGCTCGTTGTCCGGAATGAGGCTGGGAGGTTGGGTGCCTACTCATATAGCCAAGGACGGTGGGGTAGGGGAGAGGGGCAGAGAAAAAAAAAACATTCACATGTTCAGTGTTAGTACTACAGTCTACACTAGATACTAGACTAAGTACAGAACAACTACAAACAAGATAGCTCTTATACTTACACAAGAGCATACCTTGCGATTTTGGCTAAGTCAAAAAAAACTGCAAGAGTACTTACCCGTCAATTAACAATAGTGTGACGACTAAAGCAGTCCTCCCGACGTGGAGAAACCCGCGATGACGCGAGTCTAGGTGCTATCCGACAGAGGTACTCTGCCTTTCGCTTACCACTGCAAAATTGTTCATTGGAACATTCAACCTATTTCAATCCCCAAAATAACCCCTTTTTTCCGGACGTATGTCCGGTAAATTGAAACTATTTCCCAGAAATTTAATGCCAGAAAAACCCCCATTTGCCGCACGTTGATGCACGAAAATGAAACTACTGTATTTCCGGAATTGCCATTCCACACAGTATTGTACATTATGCGCATAATAACATCGTAGTACAGTACTCTATCTACTTAACATAGTGCGTTACGTACGGTATTAATATACAGTATACAGTACATATAAATTCATAGTACCGTAGATAATGGAACTCACCATTTGCAGTGTTGAGGCTGAGGTCACTGTTATTATTAACGTTAGCCATTATGAAAACTACTGTATACAGTACTAAGAATAACATTAATGTATCTAATGAACATTACTGCTCATGATGCATACATACTGTACAGTATGTATGTAGTTAGCTACAGTACTTGATGCATTTCTGTTTGAATGACTGCAAAGCTGGCCTAGGGGCCAGAGTTGACTTTACGAGTTCACCAAGTGATGTTTTCATTAGAAATAAACAATAAGTGACTTTTCTAGCTTACTTTTATTCATTAAGTATAGCACTCAATATTATTCATCACATTCACTTTAAAAACCCAAAATTAAACCTATAAATTTGAATTTAAATCACTAAAATAGCACTTTTCAACTGAACACCACGATGTTCAGACGCATACTGAACGAAAATGGCGGAGGTTGCCTTCCGATTCCCGGAAGAGACACTGCGCAATAGGCGAATTTCAGTATCCGCGCAGCGTCACTTCCGGGAATTCTTCTGAAGATCCAGAACTTCTGCTAGACTTTTTTCCGGGAAATGCCGAAGTTTTCGAGTATTCCGGCTTGGTTTCAGTTTCCCGGAACGTTCCGGGAACACCCCATAAAAGTGAAAAAAGTCCGGGGAACCGGGTTCCGGGAAAACGGGGTTCCACTGTACATACTATTTCTGAGAAAACACAAACTACCGGTATAATTACAGAGTTTGGAGAAGTATTGACTCAAATATGCACTACATCAAGACAACACGTAAACCTAATTAACACTGGGGTGCATATAAATACTGGCAAAATTTGTGTACAAGCCTAAGTAAGAATATCGTATGCAATAGTGAACTGGCGATGGCAAACCGGGGAACCACAGCTGGTCACGGGGAAGGATCGCCTTACTTCCAATGGAAAACAAACCCGTCAGTCGTAGAACACTGTAGGGTTAGAACCAGAGACGCTGACGGATCTGACTCAGGTACACTGACGGATCAAACTCAGGAACGCTGATGAATCAACTCTGGGATGCTGACGGATCAGACTTTGGGACGCTGATGGATCAGACTCAGGAATGGTGGGATGCTACCGGATCAGACTCAGGAATGGTGGGATGCTGACGGACCAGACTCTGGGACGCTGATGAATCAACTGTGGGATGCTGACGGATCAGACTCTGGGACGCTGATGAATCAACTGCGGGATGCTGACGGATCAGACTCTGGGACGCTGATGGATCAGACTCTGGGACGCTGATGGATCAGACTCTGGGACGCTGATGGATCAGACTCTGGGACGCTGATGGATCAGACTCTGGGACGCTGATGGATCAGACTCTTGGACGCTGATGGATCAGACTCTGGGACATTGATGGATCAGACTCTGGGACGCTGATGGATCAAACTCTGGGATGCTGATGGATCAGACTCTGGGATGCTGATGGATCAGACTCTGGGACGCTGATGGATCAGACTCTGGGACGCTGATGGATCAGACTCTGGGACGCTGATGGATCAAACTCTGGGATGCTGATGGATCAAACTCTGGGACACTGATGGATCAGACTCAGGGATGCTGATGGTTCAGACTCACAAGAATGGTGATGAATCAGACTAAGAAGAGACAGCTAGTGGAGTCACAAGAGAGCATCTGGGAATGGCGTCTCAAAAGAGGTGTAGGGGAAGATTGGAATCCAACCAACTCGTGAAGCAGTGCCCAGGTGGAAAATCCTGGCACATCGGTCCTTCAAAGAAAGGAGCGGGAAAAAAAAGTACAAATGAAAAAAAAAAAAAAACAAAGTCGAATTGAAGGATTAAATGACAGCGCCAATCACTTCGTATAGTGCCAGCTCTTCCTTGAAAATATGGTGATACTATTTAGTCGATCCATGGAAAGTTTCACATTCCAGTAACTCTGGAAAATGGTAGCATAAATGCTAGCAGATATCTGAGGATATTTATCATTTAAAAAGAGTTGCAAGAAGCCAAATTTTCCCCTTTAGGAGTCCACAGCCTTCACTACTGGTGGCCCAATTGGGCCACGCTACGTAGCCAGCAACAAAGAAAAAGGAACAGGAAAGAAAGTTGGACAATGGTAGTGATTGCTTTGCACTCATATTTAAAGAATTAGGAGACCATGCCACTGATCCTTAACGCCCTATCTACTTATTTGGCGAGGCGTTGTTCAGTTACTGGAGGGCATTCCTGCCAAAATGGGCCGGAACTCCGTCGTACTGGAAGAGCATTTAACAACAAATAAAATTTTCATGTTTGAGACACTGAAATGAGATAAACTGGGACTGAAAGTGAAAACTCAAAACTTTAGTGTCTTCAAACTGTGTAGTTTTAAAATTTTTAGTCAAATTTTTTTGATTATTGAATCATTACAGCGGAACATATACAGTAGCTATAGAAATTCTGCTGTCTACCGTATATTTTCCCGATGTATTTCATTAGGAGTGTGACACTAAAAATACAAATACATAAACATATAAACACGAGAGGTCGTTTATTATCTTGTTTCAATTTTGATAATCATCCCGTTGGGGAAATAGAGACGCAATATTTGCCTGAGTCAGTTCTAATTAAGAAAGTCCATTACACTTGTTTGTATCGATTATGGTGACCCAATCCTACCTTCAATAAGTAAATTTAGCTAATTTATTCCGCAGGTAGTATTGCTGGAACTCCTCCCATGTTCGATTTTCTTGTGGATGGTGTGATGCTGCATGGATCACTCAACCAGTTTCTACAAAATTCTGAAGTGTCAAACCGAGAAGGTGGTCTACACATTGAATATTTGGAGCAGCTGCCGCCACCCATACCTCGAGATGCCCTCACCCATGACGACTGGGTCACCGCCATCCATTACTGTCAAGAGAAGTTGTGAGTTTGTACTCTTAGTGTACCAGAGCAAGTGATAGCTGCCTGCTCATGTCTCATATGTTTAACGAGTTATATAGATCATAACGTCCGTATTAAAGGTTCTTCTGCAAACTTTTACGTCACGGCTTAGTATGCATTGGGTCAGTGTTACTTTTATATTTTAAGTAACACTGTAGCACCTTCAGGTTTTAACAATATCCAAGTCTTAACTTCGAAATAAATAAAAGAGCCAAAGCCAATCATAGAATCATATACTGTACATGTATGAGTAAAAATGAACATTTCAGGCCTAAGTACTGGTGTTACGGCGTATTAGTTCCGTTATTGGTATATATCTATATGTATCTACACACGACGCCATGATCTGGGGAGGCGGGCGACTTCCCCCATAAAAATATAAATAAGCAATCAAAATATGCAAATAATAATTATTGAAATTGTCAAATGAATAAAATAGATAAAAAAATTAAACATCTTAAACTACTACTTGCGAGTTCTGACAAGGATGCTAAATGAAACACACAATAAGCAATGAAATAATTTATTGTAATAAAGAAAGACTGAAATTTAAGCAAGACAAAAAGGTCAAACAAATCTCGCATCATTAAAATTTTGTAAAACATCCTGTGATACGTTATACATCTTGCTTGGCAACATAAGACGGATTATGCAGGGGAAACAGAGTGAAACATTTTTTTTTTTTAATTTGATCTCTTAAAATTAACGGTGAACGCAACGCACCTTCGAAAATTCAAGCTTTTGACAAAATAAATTTTGTTCGTATGTAGTTGAATGAGTATCGCTTAATATCGTGAGAATAAAAACAGTACCTCGTCCACCTATGAAGTGAAACTTACGTTTCACAACATAGAGGAGTTGTGGAGGCCCTGGCGAAAACAAAACTCACGTTTTTTTTTGTAAGAGAATGATCACAACGCTTGACTTGACAACAATTTCAAAGATTCTTTACAGTGCATTAAATAAATGGCAAATATTAATTGATGATTTTTGAGAAAGACACCTCTTCATCCATTGAGAGCTGTGGCCCGAACATCTCCCGGTACATAAAGAAGGCCATACGTGTTGTTGTATTTTTACACTTATAATTTTAAGTTTAGGATTGGATTCGCGCAGTCTGTTAGAAAACTCCCGCAATTACCTGCACACATTTTAACCAATCTAACTTACATTACTCATCTTCCTGGTGGTTACGCATTCTTTTTCCATTTGCTTAATTTGCTTAGTCTAATACAAAATTCATGCAATTAACTAAACACATCTTAGTCTACGTCTCGCTTATCCTATTTTTTGAGAGATACATTTTTCAATTTTTTTTTCATAGCTTGACCCTTAAACTAAAGAATTCACCTCTGTTGACAAATATTAATTATCTTTCAAATTTTTCTCGAGTACAAATCCGGCGTACGAAGATTACCCACACGAGTATTATGCAATTTTCGCTGCGAAGATCTTAACCAATTTGGAACGTTGACACGCTGCACAATTTTCTAGGTAGAATTATTACAGACGTTCCGAAGATCACTTTGAAATCCGTAGCACGAAGCACGATCCTTTGGTAGAATTATATATGAATGTTATGTAGATCGCCTCAAAATGGGGAAATTAAATTCACACCCGATGCTCCTGCAGAATCATGTCAAAACGTACAGAAGATTATGTCAAAAAGAACTAAATTTCGTTGAAAGATCCTTGAGCAGCTGATCAAAGTCCCTGCGAGAACTTGTGACATGGAGTCTGAGCAGTTATATATCATTTCACAATGGTTTCACTACACGTTGATGGTAGCATGCTGGACCCAATCCCAGACAGGAGCCTTGTTCACAGCGTAGATGAACCACCGTAAGTAGTTTGAAGAATTCCGAATAATGTATTACAAAAACAGATTCGCGTCCATTTTGAAGATAAGCAGTGGCACTGCGTGCTTTTGATGAAAAGCACACTGATTGGCGCAAAGGCGAAGCCCTGTCGTCACATAGGGGACTAAAATTACAAAGTTAGCACTCATGGCGTCAGTGATGCAAAAAGTGCAGTTGCGTGCTATCTCAAAACACTTGGCCCGGAGAAGGCTAGAGGCCCATACCATGAGAGGAGCCAAAACAAATCCGTTTGCAGCACGGATCGGAATCGGGGGAATCAAACGCGAAACCCACCGACACGGGAGAGAGCACAGACACGTGCCTCTGAAGGAGAGAAGCGCTAAGTAACTTCCACTAACTCCTTCAAACTCAGACTGACTACACTCGTCGAACTAGACCTAAGTGTGAACCATCAAGTTTTTCCCCCATAAACATTTTTTTTGTCCTGCGGCTCTACAAAGTACGAACAAAGATCCTTCATCTCAACCTGAACAACCATAACAGATTTTGAACCTTGCCCTCGCTCTCAAGAGTTTCCACAAAATACATAATAAAGGTTTCACAGTCCCCGGTTGCTCGCCGCGAAACTGTTGTAGGTATACAAAGCGATCGCTTATCTCGCTCACTCTAACACCAGCTAGCGAGCAGCTGCGCTGTTGTCACATATCTTACTGTCATAGGCTGCACTAAAGCCTAAATGTTTCATAGTTTAATACTCGCGTTCGCTTAAAAAAAGGAAGATACTTTCGAAAACTTTGTTCGAAATACTTGTAAAAAGTATAATTTTACTACAGCGTCTATATGAGAAATAAATTCATAATAATGAAAAGAAAAAAAAGAATAATTTATTGCCGTTGAATACCTAGCAATATTAATTAATTAAGAATATAAATATACATAGAGCACAATATTCATAACACCACCCGTCATCTCGAAAATCTGTAAGAATATGCGAAGAATTAAATGGAAGGTGATTACACAGATCGTCTAAAGTTTAACCACAAAACACAATAACCAGTTACAGCCTCTAAAAATCTAAAAAAGAAAAATGAAAAAGGCTAGAACTAAGTGATGATTTGCAATGGGTGTGAACTCTGGGAATCATTTAATTCTTAGTGGCTCGCTCCGACAGCACACCTCTGTCGGTAGCACCAGACCCGCGACAGCGCCCAACTCTGGGGGCGTCTCAATGGTAGTTTATACAGTTTCAAGGCATGCCCCTTATTGTAGACAGCTTTAGGTGTTTTTATCTTTTTTTTGGCCCCGCCCACCTGGTAGCTACCTTAGTGTCCCAGCACCAGCACTCCTCACTCTCTTACGACTCGCGCTACTGTTATCTCTACCAGTGCTCTAGTCTCAGCTGCTGCTCTGTGTTCACCTATCGATCTTAGAGCTTGGTAAATACTTCTCTTCCTGTTTATTTGTGCTCTAAATAAAGCCTCTAATATGGCTTTTACTGTTTGAAAATGTGTTTTTTCCGTTTTTTGTGATACGTTTTGAAGACTGTTTTTGGTGTGTGATCGGCCTAGGGTGCCGCCATCCCATCTTGGATGCTTAACCCATATCTCCTTGTGTTCACAGAGCTGCAGCAGCTGTTTTTCATGGAGATCGGTGACCTTTGATGGTATTATGTGCTTCTCTATTTTGAATTGAAGTTTCAGTGATTCGGTTTTTCTCGCAATAGAATAAATACTGTGTGGTAGGCACTTGTGCCCTATGAATTTCAACAAGTATATTGTTTGCTTAAATACTTCGTGGTAGGCCCCAGTGGCCCCAACAATTACGCGAAGTATATTGCCTTATGATTTTTGCTATATTTGTGGTGATGGTTCTTTCGGCTTCTCTGTGCCACTTGTTAACTTAACATCAAAGACTTAATGGTAGGCCTTTGTTGCCCTAATCATTCCATCTAGCACAGCTATACATTTAGGTGGTAGGCACTTGTGCCCTAAGAATTCCACCAAATATATTGTTGCCTGAAGTTTTGGTTTGTAGGCCATAGTGCCTCAACAAGTCCGCCAAGTATACAGTATATACAGTAGCGGCCATAATGGTTTGGACACCTAAAAACTCATCAGAAAATCTTTAAATACTTCAATATTGTTGAAGGCATTGAAGTGTAGTTTTATACAAGTTGAAGCAACATGTCAATAGCTAAATTGTGTTAAACTTTTAACTGTTCAGGATAAATAAAACAAAAGTTACAACCAAATGAATTGTAATAGTAAGAATTTAGTCTGGACAAAAAACTTTGGACAATTCATTTTTCTATTTTATTTTTAGAAAAAACCAATGTTGCCTCAGAAAGAGTTATGTAGATTGGGTTAAACACACTTGCAGTCATTATCGATGCAACATCCGCTCTATCAACATACCTCAGAGAGTCCCTACACCTTCTTCTATTCGTGAGTTAAAAAAGTTCGGACAACCTTTAAAAATAATAAACGCATGAAACGAGGCACCAAATAAGAAATACGTTATGAATTTACCTTTTTAGCATTTAGTACTTTGTGTGGTAGCTACCTTTTATTGTCGATAACAGCTTGACATCGTATACCACAAGAGCTGACCAACAAATTGCAACAGGGTGCGTTATCTTGCATAAAAATTAGTTCATGACTTGGAGGGTTTGAAGATCGGCAGTACATGTTTTTGTAAAAGTTCCTTGTATACCTGTGCGTTTACTTTTCCTTGCAGACGAACTAAGGAACCCGTGCCGCGTGCTGAGATCATACCGAAGATCATAACGCTTCCGCCGCCAAACTTTATTCTTGACTTGATGCAATGTTTGGACAATGTTTCACCAGTTGAACGGCGAACAAATCTTTTTCCATCGGAGTCAAATAAATTGAACTTATATTCATCGCTAATATGAACCTTAGACCAGTCTTCTCGAGTCCAAAGAACGTGTTTTGCTGCATAATTCATCCGAGCATTTCTATTCATCTCTTCTGTTAAAGGCTTGATAGCTGGAGTTCTCGGATGCAAGTCTGCTTCTTTTAGGCGGCGTGAAACTGTCTTCCTAGACTCCTTGATTCCATGCGTATCACTAGCTTCACGGGAAATCTCTGCTGCGGTTTTAAACCTATTCTTCTTTGACAATGTAAGCAATACACTATCCTCTCTTCTCAAGGTTTTGCGTGGTCTACCACTTGAAACACCGGCGGTACTTGGAACCATTCTTTTGATAGTTAGTCAGTATATCACTAACCACGCTTTTAGGTCGATTAACTTTGTCTGCTATTGCCCTTATTGAAAGTTCTTCATCATGACGCAATTTTACGATCAACTCACGAATAGAAGAAGGTATAGGGACTCCCCGAGGCATGTTGATAGAGCGGATGTTGCATCGATAATGACTACAGCTGTGTTGAACCCCAATCTACATATATAATTACCTCCGCCAAGGAGGTTATGTTTTCGTCGTGTTTGTCTGTCTGTTTGTCTTTTTGTCTGTCTGTCACCAAGATAACTCAATAAGTTATGAACCGATTTGGATGAAATTTATAGGGATTGTTAGGTATGTTAGGAGGAACAGATGATTAACTTTTGGTGAAGATATGTCCATCCGTTTGTTTGTTTGTCTGCGTCATTTTTCTCGATGCCGTAACTCAAAAAGTTATGGATGGATTTTGATGAAATTAACATGAGTTGTTAGGTATATAACAAAGAGTAGATGATCAAATTTTGGTAATGGTCAGTTTGTTCATTCGTTTGTTACTGTTTTTAATTTTATGCTTGCTAGCACAATAACTCAAAAAATAATGAATTTATCTTTATGAAATTTATAGGAATTGTTAGTAATGGTAAAAGACGTGAATGATCAAATTTTGGTGCAGATCGGTTAGTTCGTTTGTATGTTTGACTCATATTTGTCATAACGTTTGTTAACAGTATAACTCAAAATGTTATGAACGGATCTTCAAAAAAATTGAACAAGCTGCTATTAATATAAAAAGGCACAAATGATTAGATTTTGGAGTTTATGGAAAGAAAATTATGGTTTCAGAACCAATTTGAATTTTTGCTACCGTTGGCTAACTTGGCGGAGGTATGCACTCTCAGAGTGCTCTAGTTCTTTCTGTGGTAACATTGTTTTTTTTTTTCTAAAATGAAATGGAAAAAATGAAGTGTCTGAACGTTTTTGTTCGGACTAGATTTTTACTATTATAATTCATTTGCTTGTAACTTTTGCTATATTTATCCTGAACAACTGAAATTTTAACACAATTTAGCTATGACATATTGCTCCACTTGTGTAAAATTACACTTCAATGCCTTGAATGGTATAAAGGTATGTAAAGATTTTCTGATGAGTTTTTAGTTGTCCGAACCATTATGGCCGCAGCTGTATTCCGCCATAGAGCATGGCCCCCACTAGATGGGGTGCTTAATACTCACTTGGTTGGCAGACCATAGTACCCTAACAAGTTCGCCAAGCCCCCTCAGGGGTCAAAGGATGGACCATAGGCCATATGGTTAGGTTAGTTTAGGTTCGTCCATCCTATGCTATGGGGCCAGGCAACCCCAGGGGCCCCAGTAGGTTACCTCAGCTATTAGCTAGGACTTCGGGACGTCTCTCTTTCGTGCCCACTTTGCTTCCTTCCCGGTTTCATACTCCTACTTGCTCATGCTTTTTTCTGTTCTTCCTCTTCTTTCCCGACGTGCTGTTCCCATGCGCGTTGATCCTGTGTGGTGGGACAACCTTCGTGCGTGGGTTCCCCGTTTCTCTTGGCATACTATATGTCCCTTGCTCTTTTCTCTGTGATATCGTTCTGCTCGGAAACGGAGGCTTATACTTCCTAACTATAACTAAAGTCCGCCAAACATTTAGATACTGCCGCCAAAGAGCGTTTTTTCCTACCATTGGGATGCTGTCCAATAGTTGGAAGGCTCAAATCGGCCAGATTCTCGATCTGGGCCCATTCCAAGATGGCACCCAGACGCCGAGAAGCCGGCAGGGCTGGAAGTCCCGGATGTAAAAAAAAAAAAAAACGGGAGGTGCTCTCTTGTTCCTCTAAGGGAGTACAAGAGTGATCACTAGCTATGTGACGAAGTCCAAAAATCTGCAGTTCAATGCGACTTCAACAGATTTACACAGGGTCAAAACTTAGTTAATTCCTGCCCCCGCATAGAGGTTAGGACTTGACAGAATCCTGTAAGGAAACATCTCTGGTCTTTTATCAGGGATTGTGACATCCACTGCATGCTGGCTCTGATACGTAGCAACCTAGTTTGGACTTAGTCCTATAAGGGAGCCTTCCATTGGGACTGAGTGCATCCCCCTAGAAACCATGCGAGTCTTCATCCCGTCAGAACACATGGGTAGAAATTTTGCAGAAGCCTTGCAGTTACGATGTTACGATTAGTTGACTTGGCTCTAGTAAAAGGCTACCTGTTGAAGTTGTGACCTTTTACTTGTGGCCCAGCTGAACTTAGCCGCAGGATACAACATCCCGGGGGGGGGGAAGAGGGCTGGCATAGATAATCGAGCAATTATCAACCGGCAGATGTGTAGCTTCGACTGGCTACAGTCAGGGGAGAATTGGGTAGTCGGGAAGTCCAAGCGTGGACTTACGCCTTTACAGACGCGTGGGCGCAGGTTCTCCAAAGATTATTTGGACTCTGCCTCAGTGCAGTAAATCGAGATCCAATAATGGACTTAGCCGTAGAGCAGGTACTGCTCTCGAGATTTAGCTCACGTCACCTAGGGACCCTCCTCGACCCTAACCTCACAGTAGGGTTTCTAGAGGCATCGGAGGGAGACTGCTGCAAATAGTTTCTTGAGCTCTTCGATAAGCCTGTGACGCGGAGAGTTTTTTGTTCAAGCTCCTTTGGGAGTTATATCCAGAATCCTCCGAACTTTCGGAACTTGAACACTGGGTATGTGTGGACTGCTGACCCTCAACTCCGGAGGGAAACAATCTGTTGGAGACACGAATAAGTTGTCAGTTTTGCCTAGGCGAATCATTGCCCTCTGTTACGGGTTGATAGCTGGACGATGTACCCTAGGCTAGATACCAGGGTTCAGGGGCTGACTGGCCCCTTTGAACAAACATAATCATCTGAATTAGTCTATCCCAGGACCTTGGGGTTTAGTCTTGGAGACACTTCACCCCGAGATGTAGGAATACAGTATACCTAGGACAGTCGAAGCCAAAGTCCTAGACTTGGCTCAACATAGCCTCAGCGGCTCACTGCCTTGAATTGGAGGTTTGGGGACATTGTGCCAGGACTGATTTTTCCTTGAAGTGAGGAGAAATTAAACTGTCCTTCCGGACTCCTGCATGAAGGTCCAGCGTTGAAAATCGGCCCAGCGTGTCCTACACTGGGACCTTTGCTCAACGGGGCCCAGGAAGCCTCGTTAGAGCTTCATTCTTTTCTGAGGCCATATGTATTCTTCGTTGTGGAGCTGTAAGAGCAGCTGTCAACAAACGGTCTCATTATAGCCTTGGGCTCTTGTCTCCCGGCCACTCCATTAGTAAGAAATCCAAGCCCAACCTCAGATGGTTGTATATTCAGGTTCTGATTACCGAGAAGAACTCAGTTTTGGTTTTTAGAGACAGCTTCATGCCCGAACAAGAGTTGTCCCGTCAGGAAGAATCGGGTTAGACCCCTGTCAAAGGTTGGACCCGAAGATCGGACGCAAGACTAGCGTCAAACTGGCTGCCTTCTCGTACCAGCTAATCCAGGACAAGAATCTCCCATATAGTATTTCATTACTGGCAGATGTTTCTCCCAAGTGAACTGGTTGTTTTTTAGCCCAGAGGTGCTGAGTATTCCAGTTAGAAGCTCCCTAAAGGGAAACTCCCCTCAGGCTCATCATGATTGGATAAGTTCAAGCCACGGACACTCTGAAGAGTCAATGCCCTTGCTGTGGGTGCTACTATGGATGACCCCTCCTCGGAGGGAAGGATAGGGATCTCAGGTCCGCAGCAGGGAAGTGATGCGCACCTGGTTTGGAACCTCAGTCAGTAAGCCGGACTGAGGTTTATAGACAAACTCCAAGCCTATGTTGGACTATTGGTTAGATTAGCACTGTTCTTGGATTTTTGTCTGTCCTAAGCCCAAGCTAAAATACCCCAGCAGACATTCGCTTAGTATGGCTCCCGGCTAGCTCAGGGTAACCCTGGGGAAGTGGATAACTTCCCAAGTAAATAAACAACGTCTCTAAGGTAGGGGACAGAGGTCCCCACCGTACAATAGACTCGTGTCTGTCCCTAACAAGGCTGAGACGGCAAAGGGAGTTGTTAAGATGAGCAGAAAAAGAACAATAGTTTGTAGTTATCTCCCTCATCGGGGTGGTTCAGGAACCAGGTCCCAGGAAGGGAAAACGGTTTCCTCACCCTTGTTGGCTCAGTTTATTGAAGTAAGTTGTGGCTTGGCTATGGCTGACGCCCTCTCTTACCTCAACCCCGTAGAGTCCTGTAAATAAGGGATTCTAGGTCTCAGAGAGCGAGCAAGATAGGACGAGACTAATCCTTGACAGAGATTATAAATTTGTCTTCCGTTAGAATACGAACGCAGGCCTCTTTTGGAGGGTTCGTGCTTGGGTCTCGCTCGCGGGGAATAATCAGGACCAGCTGGATAGTGTCTGGTCCAGGGATACTGTACCGCCTTAAATTGGCGCCGTCCCTTCTCTATAGAAGGGAGCTAAGGATAACTTTAGAGCGTCGTGCAGTGGTTACTCGACGTCGGGTGACTCATGGCAGGGCAGACGTGGCTACAGCTACCAACCTCTACCTATTCCGGGTAATTTCTGTTGCTGTCCTTAGGGCTGTTAGGGCCTACATCAGTTTGAACTGTTCCATCTGTAGAAGGTCAGCAACCAGGAGAAGGTCTTAGAACTAGGAAGTGTGCCAGACAAACGATGATATATAGAACCGTACTATCTGCCTCAAGGAATCAAGCATACCTAATCTTGCGGCTTTCAGAATCCGGGTTCACCTAAGCCTTAGGATCTATCTAAGGGTGAAAACACAGTGCTCTGGTACATCTTTCCTCCCAAATCCGTGAGGAAAATCTGATGGGAGGAGAGTTATCGTAAGTCTCAGGACGTGAGATGGTAGACTGGGAGTGTAACCCAGCTGGAGCTAACAACGGGGTTTGTTCCTTGTTCTTAGTTCTGCAGAAGACATAAAGCCGATTTCAGGATCTTCAGAGTAGAGATATCTCCGAATTAGGAGACACGCTGGCCAGAGCTGAGGCATAGCAAAGAAGTGTAACTGCAATAGACAAGATGAAGAAGACCATCCCGGGAGGGTCTGGAGACAATTGTGGGCCAGGCGGAATCCTGAGGCAGAGGAGGAAGGCTCCTCTTATTTCAGTAGACGAGCCTCCCCTTCTAGTTTGGATGTTCAGAACACCTTCGATATCAGAGGACTTACCTACAGCTAACTTTACCCGAAAGAACGGTACCACCGTCTCAGGTTATCAGGTTGGTCAGTACTTTCGGGCCTTCACTTTGGAAAGGAGTTCCCTCTGCAAGCCTGAATTTTCTTGAAGGCAGGCTGTGAGTTACAAAAGTCCAACCCTTCTATCTCTCAAAGACTGCTCTTAAACCGTAGTCGGCGCAAGGCCGCGTAAGACTCCAAATGCTCAGGTTACTCTGGAGACCTCAGGAGAAGAGCTCTTACGATACATACGAGGATATGTAGAGTCCTATCTAGGGGCCACCCTATGTTGATAGAGAAGGGTTTTTGCAGACCTTGTAAGCTGGACGGAGTTATGTCCACTCAAAAAACAAGAGATATTGAAGCCAGTGTCAGCATGAAATCCTGAACTGGGATTACTGATAGGTGCCCTATAGTACTACATAGATCAAACTTCCTGGAGGCCGCCATAGAAAACGTCGGATGATTCCCAGTGGGGTTCACCTTGTGGAAAACTTAGTTCTCCTCTGAGGGGTCGTTTTCTGGGAGAGGTAAACTAGTGTAAGATGCACTAGGTCAAGCTGGAGGTTTTCCTAGCTAGAAGGTAACAGGAAAACCCTAATTTCCCAGGTTGGTCCTGCTTAGACTCAGTCTTACAGCCCTGAGAATTCAACAACTTCAGATGGGCCAGGCTAGGCTTCGACGCAGTTTGGGTTCGCCTAGGTAAAGATGAGTTACCTACTAACGTAGGAAAACCTCTCTAGATAGAGAAGGGGCAGAGTAAGGCAGGATCCCATTGGGTTCTCAACCGAGCCCAAGTTGTATAGACGTGGGTCATCCACCAGTTGAACAGGGCGACAATAACCTTAAGCTAGAGTCACCGAGTGGACGTTTACCCAGATAGGTCCAAAGCTGGGTAGCAGCTGAAAGCTGCAGTATGGATGTATACTATACTGAATTTTCAACAGGCTTTAATAGTGGGTCTGTCACCAGGAGGCGACCGGACTCAGACATAAGCCTGAAGGGTAGGTGTCTTTGTTTCGGAAAAATTGGAAAAAGAAAGGCCGGGCTCAGACGAGCTGACCAAGTATTCCTTCGGGTTTAATTCCTGAGCCTCAGATAGGCTCAGGCCTCCGGGGCCGAGGGAAGTCCAATTTTTGAGCTTTTCCCCACTCACAAGGCTCTCATCGAAAAGTCTTCTTGCCCTTGTCTGAAGGGGGAAGCTTACTTAACCATAGAGTAATTAAGGCCAGTACAGGAACCTTTTTGATAGTCCTGTTGAGGTTCTGGGTTTCTACAACGGTGGTAACCACCTTTGTTACTAGAAATCGACCTCATCTAGACACAATGAAAAAGCCTTTTCCAACTTAGCGTCTACCGGGCTTCAGAGTTGGTCTTCATGAGCCTAAGAGGTACCGCTTCCTTTGGCAGTCCAGTGGAATGAGTAGTTATGGAAGTTCCTGTAATGGAAGTACATAGTGATCTTCCGGGAATTAAAAAGCGTCATTAATTAACCTAGTCTGTCCCACTGAGCAGATAGTTCTGGAGGCTGGTCTAGAGTGGATAGAGGCTGTAAGCTTTATACGGGTTCCTTATTCGAGAACCTTGGATTCAGAATCTTCAGTCAAGGAATCTCGGCCCGTCATCAGAGATGGTGCTTATGAAAACAATCCCAGAGAACTTCTGGTCTGCAGTTGGTAGTCTTCCCGGAGAGACATCGGCTAACCAGGTACGGAAGTTTGGATGAAGGATCACAGCTTTTGCTAGAAATCTAGCGCTTGTGAAAATTTTGACCACCGTTACAGATGGTCAGTTTCGGAACGATTTGAATCACGCTCATGGAAAGGATTCAAACTTTTTTCTTCCTAAGAAGGAACCAGGCAAAAGCAGTGACCCTAAGGGTTCGAAGAAGGTTTTGAGTTACAGGCGATTCATTTCGCTGGATAATGGCTTCAGAACCTCAGGTAAAGGTGGGTATCAGCAAGAAGCCTGGTTAGAATAGTGCTGCTCTAACAGGGTTTTTGCAGTGGCTTGCTCCGCAGAGTACCTCTGTCGGTAGCACTTAGACTCGCATAGCCGAGGCTTCTCCATGACAGGAGGACAGGTCAGAGTCGTCACACTCATATAAGACAGATA
>LQNS02278160.1:3041416-3063942 GCA_001587735.2 Parhyale hawaiensis
AGATTACTCTCACCTAAGAATATGAAATCGTATTTTTGGATATATAATATAAGGTCATAAAAAGTCATAAATATTTATCCTGAAAAGTCATAAAAAGTCATAAAATTTTCCTAACAATCTTCAGTAGACACCATGCAGGAAAACGAACGGGTTTTGGGATTAATTTAGACTCCAGAGGTACTCTGGCTACCGCTCACTACTGCAAAAGTGTTCATTGAAACATTCTAACTATTTGCAGTAGCTCGCTAACGCCAGAGTACCTCTGTCGTTTGCACGACCTACCCACAGCTTTAGTAGCGGAGGAGTTTTCCGGCTCCTGTACTGAAGGTTGGTCCTAATTAGTATTCTTCTTTATTATTTTTCTTATTAATATAGGATTTTTGTTAGGTTCATTAATGAATTTCCATATGGCTCGCTCTTGTGCTGGTCTGCTGGTCTCTGTGTTATTCTTATTCTTTCCTAGACGTTTAGGATTTAGTTGGCTCCCTTACTTTAGAGTTATGGGAGAGCAATAAGAATCCTAAGGGATTTTTGTGTCCTCTCGTATTTGGAATTTTGGCCATGTCTCGTTCCTCGTTCGTAGATTGTTTGGATTCGGAACCGATGTGAACAGTAAGTACTGCATCGTCTTCTCTCGGATGTCTCTTTCCTCCAGGGATAGCCTGAAGGTAGGCTTATCCGTATTGAGCATTCTCGTTTCTGATCACCACTACTTACGTTACTATTATGTACTTATTAATTTGTCTATATGTATGCATTGTGAGCCCGATTTCTGTTTGGGTTCACTAATGTCGTTTAGTCCCTTTTTTCTGGATTATCCGCTTGTACGTGTCTGTGCAGAAGCTTAGACGGGTTTCCCGTAGCTTTAATACCAGGTGCCGCTGTATATGTCGAAGCTTTGAAGGAGGGTGGTGAACCTGTGTTTGTTTTTTTTTTTTTACTTGGTCAAATTTCTTGAGGTATTTGTCTAAGGGGCAAATTCCTCTGTATTTCTTTCAAAGTTGTCCTAGTGCATTTTAGTAAAAAACTTAAAATGCTTTGTGCTAACCTGCTGCTTGAGCTCGTTAGTCTAAGTACTTGTGCCTCAAAAAGTTGATAATGCTAATCTTCTTTCTTGTGCCGTAACTAGAGTTATATTAGCTGATTTTTTTTCCAAAACCTGAGCTCCTGTTCTTGTACTATTGTATAAATATTGGCTTAAGACTTAATTTCTTCCAAGTCTTGTGTCTGAGTAACTGGACCTCGTCATAATTTCCAGGTCCAGTTAAGTATGCAGCAGGACTCCTTCCAGGTAGGAAGATATGGATGAGCATAATCATTCAGATCCATTTTGACTTGGTCAAATTCATGAGGTCCTGCTCTTGTGTTCTTGCATAGGTAGGTATTGGCATAAGACTTGGTTCTTCCAAGTCTTGTGTGTCTGAGCATATAAGTAACTGGACCTAGTAACAATTTCTAAGTCCCGCCTAGTATGTTGCGGGACTCAGCCCCCTCACAGAATTGGATCAGCAGACGGCAAATTATGTTGATTTTAAGTTATGCTCAGGAATTTTTATATTACATAGTCAAAATTGTCAGGTACTGCTCTTACGTAAGTCTAAGAGCAGTTTTGATAGTTCCTTATAAATTGTATTAATGTATCTAATACCAAGAATGACCGTCGTGTGTTTATAAATATATATGTATATATTTATATGTTCGGTGTCACGCTCTTAACGAAATAGATAGGCAAAAATTAGCTCTGGGCTTCCTGGCTTCATCAGTGTATTCATTTGCTTGAAGACTGTGATGATCCTGCCATGCTTCTTACTGTAAAAAACTGATAGGTAGAAAATATTTCAGGTTGCTGATGGTGGCACTGGAGCAGTATATCTGATGATTCTGACCCGGTCTTTCTTTGACTACTATACGTTGAAGTCCACTCGATGCAGATGCATACAGCTTCTCTAAACAATCTCTTCCATCATGATGCGTACTCTGTCCTGAAGTTTTCTTCATTCAAACTGCCGCTGCCCTTAGTTTACACTGGTCGTCTTATTTTGACTACATAAATCGAGACAAATGGTAAGATATTCTTCGGCGATCAGCACGCGCGTAAATGCCACACTGATTTCTTGGCAGCAAATTGTTTTCTCCATTTTGGGTTCTTCTTTCAACAGAACAAGTTTTCTCCGAGTCCGAGTTATATGCCACCCTCGAGTATCTTGGATACAAAGCTAAAGCTCCGTATTCATTAGAAGCAATATCAATTGGGGGCAAAAAAAAACATACAGTAGCTAATCGTTAGTAACAATGAATGCAGTTCTTGCTCTTCCAGCTTCTCTTGCCGTTCTCGTGGAGTCTGATAGTCATTACTTTTCTCTCCATCGAAATTATACTTTCTTTTGGTTTATGATGTACAGATTTAGTAGAAAATCAGCGAAACGTAGAGGAACCAGTTTTTCCCGGTGCAGTAGACGTAACATTTATGTATTCCAACTTCTTGGACGCGAAAATTTTCTTACGCTGAAGCTAGTTATCTCACTGTGTATTTTGGATACGCAGCGGAAATGAAATTCAGTGATATTTCAGTGTTTACTAATATAGTTCTATTTTTTCTTGTCATCTAAGGAAGGGATGGAGTGTGCTGAAGACGAACTGAAGTGTACTGCTCAGTAGAAAGCACGCGTCTCTTACGATAAATTGAGTTGGGGCCGTCGTAGCGTTTTCCTCTGTGTATTTTAGTAAGGAAAGTACAATCGATGAAGAAGTGTCACCACAAACATCTTGTGATAAGGAAGAAGCAAGCAAAGAAAAGAAAATTCCGCACCGGCCTATATTAAGCAAATATTGCGTGAGTTTTTTCACACACGGGTCCACTAGTATATATATATATATATATATACTTTTTTATATTCTGGACTGTGTCCGGGAAATGATCTCTGTACATTGTAACTGCAGCCTTGTCGAAATACAAATGGTTTGTTGATCGGGACTTGAAAAATTTTAAGGCTGCCAATGTCTGTTTCACATTTCAAGTTTTAGTGGACGTTGTATACGTTTAAGATTAGTTCTCTGCTCTAACGCAGTTAACCAGTAGTTCTTTCGGAAGAACCTTTTCCGGTCTTACCCAGAAAGGGGCGTAGACCGTGTAGTTCTTTGAGATTAATTTTCTGTGGGTTGGTTGATTCTGTAGGGTTGGTAGTCTACGTGTGAATCTCCAAGCTTGTCTCTGTAATGGCGTCGGAGTTCTATTCGCTAGGAACAGAGTCGAAATTTTGGCCGGTTCGAGGTTCGTCTTTACAGACTTACGGCAGTGCCTAGTCGCCCAGGGTTCTCACCCAGTATGGATCTCAGATGGAATACAGCGAATTGTATATTCGAGAGACGCTTGATAAATTATCTTATGGTGTCTATCTGTATCTCAATTTAGATTGTTGTTCGTCGCGTCTGCATTCAATTTCTTAATCGAAACTTGTTAAAGGGATCGATCTGCAGTTTTCAATCGTATCTTCTTAGTTTACATCCGTTTTACCTCTAAGTTTCCGTTCTTGAGTTAGGTATAAGAACCAGGCTTAGATGCTTAGCTTGTCCTTCTCTTGTAAAGTTAGGACGTAGAGGTTCGCTAATCTCTCCTTTTGAGTCGGTAACTTTTTGGGTAAGCAATGTTTGTTGCATCCTGTGATGTGCTACGTTAATTGTGCTGTTAACCCTTTAGCCTTTCTACGCGGTTTACCCTATTCTTCCAGGTAGATTTTGTGCTTTTTCTCTCTGTCGCGTTTACCTGGACGGACTTAGTGTCGTCTTTGGGAGACCCATCCGAGGCTCTTAATTTGCCGTCTAGTTCAACACTGTATGAGACTTGGGGAGAGGAGGTGGTATAACTATACTCCATCCCTTTCTAGTTCTCTGCTTATTAATCTTCGTGTATGCTCTCAAACTTCTAAATTATCAGGGAATTTAGGTTTCGTCTGTGGTTCGTTTCAACGTACGTCTTGTTTCTTTTCGTGCCCTTCATATAGTTGTGGGCCCCTTCTATCGCTTTGGAGCACTGTACCTTTTTCACTTCAAAATAAAGTGAGTCAAGTTCAAGTTAAAATAAGTCAAGTTCATATTAAAATAAGTCAAGTTCATATTAAAATAAGTCAATTTTAAATTAAAATAAATCAATTTCAAATTAAAATATATCAATTTCAAATTGCAATAAATCAATTTCAAATTAAAATAAGTCAATTTCAAATTAAAATAAGTCAATTTCAAATTAAAACTAACTATGGTTAACTTGTGTTAATGAGGCTTTCCGAGGGTTAACTAAGGTAAACGAGGATTAACGAGGGTAAAATACTGTAGGGTAACCGAAGGTTAACTAATTGTAACTACATATATTGGTATATCGAGGTTGAAATAGGATTATTGAAGGGTGATGAGGATTGCCGAGGGTTAACTCGGCTTAATGAGGGTTGTATAGACTTGACAAGTGCTGACTGGGGTTAACGAGGGTTAAAGAGGTTAATTCGGGTTAACTATATAGGTAACTTGGGTTAACGTGGGTTAACTTAGGCTAAGTTGGGATATCTTGGGTTAACTTGGTTTAATTTGGGTTATCTTAGGTTAGGTTATGTTATCTTGGGTTAACTTGTAACATGGGTTAACTTAGGTTAAACTGTGTTGAATTAGGTTAAACTGTGTTGAATTAGGTTAAACTGTGTTGAATTAGGTTAAACTGTGTTGAATTAGGTTAAACTGTGTTGAATTAGGTTAAACTGTGTTGAATTAGGTTAAACTGTGTTAAATTAGGAAAAATTGAGTTAAAACTGGGTTAACTTGGTAGAATTGTGTTATCTATGGTTATCTTAAATTAATTTGGGTTAAGTTGGATTATCTAGGGTTTTCTTAGGTTAAGTTGGATTAAATTGGGTTATCTTGGGTTTACTTGGGTTAACTTAGGTTCAATTGGGTTGACTTGGCTAACATGGGTTAACTTGTTTTAAATTCGGTTGACTTGGCTAACATGGGTTAACATGTGTGAAATTGGGTTATTGGGTGAACTACGGTTAAAATGGATTAAATTGCGTTAACTTGGTATAATTGGGTTATCTTGGGTTGAAGTGGATAATATTGGGTTAACTCGTGTTAACTTGGCTAACTTGGGTTTGCTTTAGTTAATTAAATTGGGTTAACTTAGGTGAAACTGGGTTAAATTAGGTTAAAATGGATTAAATTGAGTTAATTTGGTATAATTGGGTTAACTTGGATTAAAATGAGTAATATTGGGTAACTCATGGTAACTTGGCTAACTTAGGTTAAATTGGTTTAATTTTGGTTACATTGGGTTAATGTAGGTTAAATTGGTAAAACTGAGTTATCTTGGGTTAAAATGGGTTTAAGTTGGATTAACTAGGGTGTTTTTAGGTTAACTTGGGTTAAATTCAGTTAACTTGGTAAAATTGGGTTATCATGGGTTAAAATGGATTAAATTGGGTAAACTTTTGTTAAATTAGGTTAACTTAGGTTAAACTGTTTTAATCTCGGTTAAATTGTGTAAACTTGGGTTGTCTGATTTGGTAAACCAATTTAACCTAAGTAAACTCAAGTTTGCTCAAGTCGACCCAAGTAAACCCAATTTAAGCCAAGTTGATTCATGTTAATCAAAGTTAAACAAATTAACTTAAGATGACCCAAGATAATCCAAGTTAACCCAGTTTAATTGTTAACCCAATTTAACATGAGTTGAACCCAAGTTGACACCATTTAACACAAGTTAGCAGTATTTAACACAAGTTAGCCCAATCTAACCTAAGTTAACCCAACTTAAGCACAGTAAACTCAATTTAAGCACAGTGAACCCAATTTAACACAGTTTATCCAATTTAACACAAGTTAAGCCAATTTAACACAAGTTAACCCAATTTAACCAAAGTTAATCCAACTTTATCCAACTTAACCCAATTTAACCTAATATAATCCAATTTAGCCTGTGTTTATTCAAGATACCCACATTCAGACAAGTTAACCAAAAATGATCTAAAATAACCTAATTTTACCCAAGTTAACCCAATTTAGTTCCAAGTTAATGCAATTTAACTTAAGTTAACCTAATTTAACACAAGTTAACCCAATTTACCAAAAGATAACCTCTACACACTCATCTCTGTTAGAATGCCTGAGTTGCGGCTGTGGAGGTTAAACAAAGTTTATAATAGTAATAATCTAAGATAACCCAAGATAAACCAATTATACCAAGTTAACCCAACTATACCAAGTTAACCCAATTTAATTCAATTTTAACCTAAGTTAACCCTACTTAATCCAATATAATCCAAGTTGACCCAATTTAACATCAGTTAACCCATGTTAGCCAAGTTAACCCAATTTAATCCAATTTAGCCAAGTTAACCCAATTCAGCCAAGTTAACCCACATTGACATAAGTTAACTCAAGTTAATCCAAGTTTACCCAATTTAATCCATTTTAACCCAAATTAACCTAAGATACCTATAGATAACCCAATTATGCCAAGTTAACTCAGTTTAATCCAATTCAACCCAGTTTAACCTAATTTAGCCAAAGTTGACCCATGTTACAACAAGGTAACCCAAGATAACCTAACCTAAGATAGGTTTGATAGGTCTATGACACAGATACATTTGATACATTACAAGTATTTGGTAAGGTAGTAGTATACTGTAGAACAATGCATCTGCATAGCCACTGAAAGTGTAACAAAACTTTTTGGGCAACACTTAGCAAAAGCTAATACAATTGCATGACGTATTCTTTAAAGCGTTTTTTAAAACATAATCGGAAATGGGATCTAATAAATACTCAGGAAGTTTATTGAAAAGCATAGCAATTTGAAATACTGTAGCGCGTTTCTCAACGTCAACACGCACAATTGGGAAATTGAGAACGGAACGTCTCATTTCGTAATTTTGTTGGAGAATAAGGGGATTGAAGTACTTCAGAAATATTTCAGGATGATTATAAGACACAAATCGGAAAAATTTAAGTAAGGAATAGTTGTAGATATCCTGAAATTGCAATATTTGTAAGGAAGAGTACATTTCACTGCAACTCATTATAGGCACATTGTTACACAGCTTTTCATCCAGGATCAGTCCAAGATATCTTATTTTGGGCGCTCATTCTAGTAGATTATTGTTGAAAATAGATGGCAACTGTTGGTGAGTACAGGGGAGAAAAGCATTAATTTAGTTTTATTCTCATGGGCAGTTAATCTATTTTGAGTTGACCATTCAGACAACACATTTAAAAAAGTTTGCATATCAGTTACAGCATATTGAAAATTACTACTATTGGTGTAGAAAACTGCGTCATCCGCATACAATACACAATTCATACCGAGGGTAGTAATATCATTAATAAAAATGTTAAATAATATCGGGCCTAAAATGCTTCCCTGGAGAACACCCGAATTAATTGGTAATATATGTGATTTGGCGTCATGTCACAGTACATATTGATCCCTTTTTGACAGGTAACTATTAATCAGTGCATTTGCTGCATTCCGAACGCCATAATGATCAAGTTTTTTGTAAAAGTAATTTATCTGCTGTGTCGAACGCTTTTCGGAGGTCTAGGAATAAAGATATACCATATATTTTATCGTGGAAGCATTTCAGAAGATCTGTTACAAGATGAAAAATTCCTAGCGTAGTATTAGATTAGTTCGAAAGCCGAACTGCTGACCACTAATTACGTTATGTAATGGAAGGAAATTTGATAGCCTAGAATGAGTAGCTTTCTCTAAAATTTTATTGAAGATAGATAGGTATAACAAGAGCATGTTTTAATACATTAGGATAAATGCCATTCTCAAAGCATAAATTGAAAATATGACAGGATCAGCAATACAATGTATGACTTCAAGCAGTGATGAAGGTTGAATCTCATCACGATGGTAGCGCTTATTACTGAAAGATTTAAGAATATTAACAATTTCATTGGGACAGGTAGGCCTGAAAATACAATCTGTAACAACATAATTCGTGTTGATTGTAAAATTTCCTTCTTGGGGAGGGAGGGCTCCACCAGAGATTTTGCTACTGAAGTAGAATGTGTATTAAATTTATCTGATTGTGCGTCAGGAAGTACCATACCATTAACACTGAGAGAAACAGACTTATGTTTGGTTTTTCTATCAAGATCATTCAATACCTGCCATAATTTACTAGATGAATTTCTGGCCTCAATGTTTTGTTTTTATAATAGTATTCTTTGTTTTTTCGTATTAGTCTATTTAATACATTCCGATATGCTGTATAGCATTTCTAAATAATTATTCCACATTTGAACATACTGAGCAATCTGAATTTTTTCCTAATATATTTCAGATCACGAGAGAACCGTTCAGGCTTTTTGAATTTAGGTTTACATTTTATCTTTACTAACGGGAAGCAATCGTAATAGATGGTATAAATCTGTTCGAGAAGTTGTTGCATTGCAAGGTCAGGACAGGAATGCTCGCATACATAAGCAAAAGAGACTACACTCATTCTGCTGATGTAGCACTTGTGTTTGTCACATCGTGCAAGCACCGAGTTACTGTTGTCGGACAGTGTGTTAAGGGCTTATTCTCGTATACTAAAGAAGGAGCCATGCACTTGGTACTAGGACAAAAATTCAACCACATTTGGTCGAGCATTGAGTACTTTGTTATGGGATTATTAGGAGAAAATTTCGTAGGCTTGGTTATGGCGGGAAAAAATCTATATGAACTGTCAATGTGAATGAAATGATCTATTGCAGGTAATCCAAGCGGGTTTTATACAGTCAAATTCACATCTCCGCAAAAAAAATACGTTTTGTAATTTGAAGTTGCAGGAAGATACTGTTCTAACAGATAAGTATTAAAATAATTTATTTTTGCACTATGTGGTCTATACAGACACCCTAAAAATATTTCATCACTGTTAATTTTCAATACCACACTCAAAGATATGACTATGTCATTAACAATGCACAAGTTATCTAATATTTCAATCTGAATTAATTTTTTTGTGATATTGTTGGGGTTACAGGGTTGTTGCCACTGTGTAGCCAAGGTTATCTTGGTAACTTTGGTAACTCCTTAGAGTAGCAACCACAAACATGCAAATGAATAAACAAAAGGTGGGAGAGCAACTTACCCCAATCAGTGAAGAGAGATGCACCGGAGTACAAGCAAACAAGTAGAAGCTGAAAGAGGAAAGCGTGCAAAACCCCTAGCGCACTAAAGTGATCAAAATGGATATGAAACTATTGGCTACAGTGGGAGTTTAATCAAGAATCATTGGTTCTTTGACATAGTGTCAATAACTTCACTTGACCTGTCTCACAAGAACACCTAATGTCATGGGACAATGTAATCTTGAAACTATTCCCCATACAGACAAAACAGAAGTAGACTAAACAAAGTGAAGGTTAGTTAGCACGTTAGTGGGTCTGGGTAAGGATATCTAATTTTACCTAAGCTGTCGGAAGTAAGGCACATTGGGAAGTCAATAAGAAATCCAATTTATGAGCAATAAAGCATGCCATTTCAGGTCACTAAGAACTATTAGCTAAATGATATGTCTAAATGGCCTATTCTAAATGATGGACGGGTGATCTGATCTCAGGTGGTAGTCCACGCATCAGTTGAATTTTAGGTGAAGGCTGTTCCCAGTAGACGGAAGTCAAATGATGACCCAAGATTTGTTGCTCCTATGGAAATAGGAAACACGCAAATGTAATGAACATATAAAAAGTAGCTAATTGAAACAGCATCTCAACTTAACTGAACACTATGCAATTCAATGTGATTGAAAAAAAAAAACTCAGTAAAATCTCTATACTGAATACAAACATGACAAACTATCCATCTCCACCATACAAGAGTAACACAAACGCAGGAACACACAAAAGAACTGAGCATATTCACAATGAACTTTTGAGTTTACAGAAACAAACAAGAGCAAATTAATTAGATAGATGCTCGAATGAAATTAAACCTATAGCTATACCGTACAAGGAACAGTAAGGTTTAATAGCTGAAGTATTCAATAATATAAGTCTCTAGTTGATATATGGTATTAATTGCCCTTAGTGCAACTGACAATAATTATCAGAAATGTACCATATGTATTGGCCCATTGAATTCTATTCATAAGACTGCATTTTAACAGCCAGTATATTAAATGTCCTGATGGCTGCACAATATAGTAAAGCATCTCTGCACCTAAACAGATACACAGCCAAGTCAAGCAATAAAGTGTGCCACGAATAAACATTTAATGAATTGGTTAACTCACCATTTAGAGCGATTAACAAGCTGGCGAGGTTTGCAGGCAAGGTAGGGTAGTGAGCAGGAGCAACAGGTCTGAGAAAGAGGACAGGAGCATGCAAATCAAGAAAGAGTAAAGCAAAACAAGGCCATCAACAGCAAAATGGAAAAAGGAAAGCAAGACATAGCACACAACTGGCGTCAGGCCTATGTCAATTCAATAATATGAAATAACCAATGGTAGAAACCAATTGCCAAATATGCCATAAAGCAAATAAAGCTCAAACACATGAGTAATACAGTTAAATTAATGGGATAGCTGGCATCCAGAAAAGATGAGCAAAGCATGGAGTTGAACTCACCTATTGGTTACAGCTACTGGTATGAAACCGAAGGCAGAGGTGACATGTTCATGCATTGCCAAAGCAACCAGAACTCAAGGGCAGAAGGTAGGCCATAGCTCTAGAATAAACAAGCTCTTAAAAAAAAAATAGGATGGACAACTGGATGCTCAGGTGTAGTGGAAAAAAAAAAAAAAAACAAGCACTAAAGTGGATAACTACTAAGGTATAAATACTGGTCAAGTAAATAAACCTTTCTGTAAACATGCAAAAGAACAAGACAATGCATGAACCATGAGTAAACAAGATCAAGTATAACAATGAAACATTCGAAATGACACAAAACAGAGGAAACAAAGAACCACGTCGAAGCCCTCCACAATATATTGCTACACCGCCTCCATGGCGGTTACAATAAATATTGGCTTGATTGTAATCAGATAGCTGAAACATGAGATTTATTTCAGGTGTAAGCCAAGATTCTGTAAACACAATATCAAATTTAATCTTTAATGACTGAAGTAATGTTTCCATAGTAGGGAAATTCTTACGCATGCTACGAATATTCACTAAAATAATTGAATAAGCATCAGTAGAAAAATTTATAATTCTTTTATTAAAATCATTTATGTTAGTAACTTGAAAATTAAAATCAGGGAAAATATATATTTTCATCACGAAACGTAAAAGGTGGCGACGCTTCCATTGACAAATTCGTATTGAACGAAAGTTGTACATTTCATCCAAAATAAAATTCCTAGATTCATTTATCAGTGGAAACGCGCATATGACTCTAGTTGTTTAAGATCACTGCTAATAGTAACTAATATTGATTTTAGATCATTTAGCTTGCAGTAGATCCTTCCGTTTCTTCAATAGACTCTTTGCAATGGAGAATGCTGCTTCCTTAGAAAACAGAGCCTATAGAGGAAAGATGCACGTTCATGGGTGAGGTATTCGCTGACGTAGATGTTTTTAGGCTTCGCTCTTTTGATGACTTAGTAATTCAATTTCAACATCCTTAGAATACAGGCAAATACAGAGGTGTTTTTTTTTTTACTTTTGCCTCTGCTGCTGCAGTCGATATCACTTGCGGAGATGCGATGCAAATTGGTGGATAACGCTGAACACACTTTGTCGACAAATGATTTATTCGAACCACCTTCATAAGAGGCTCCCGAGGAGATGAGGCTGTCCATAATTTCTCCTTGAACCACAACTACATTAGATAGTGCTTCTTGTTGAAGGCTATCTATTTTAGAATTTATTTTTTGCAAATCAGATCCAGAGACATGTTGAGTATTATTGTTAAAAGGAGCAAAGTTGGTACTTGTTCCTGGTTCTGGAGATGGCGGAGGATGGGTTACCCCATTAGTTGAAACATAAGTTGGTTTTGTAATTAAGATGGCAGTAGGAGCTACTACATTAGTTGAACCACTAGTTGATGCATTGCTTGATATTTCAGATGACGTAATTTGAGCCTTCAGAGTTTCATTTTCAGCACGTAGCTGCTCAAGTTCAGAAACAACTTTCGAGTTGAGTTGGAACAGAGATTCAAGATATTCAATTATTTTGACTTGATAATGCTGTTCCTTTATTGCTTTACTAGGGCGTTTGGCTGCTCTGCCAGGATTCGTTTTTACTGGCGAATAAGACTTCAAATATTTGAGCATTTTATGAATACTTGACGGATCTTCCTGAAGATTCACGCTGCCGGTGGTAATACTGTATTGCATTCGTTGTCAGATTCAGACGAGCTTGAAAATAAATCATTTGCTATAGTATCCATTTTGATTTTTGTTGAAAGAGCAGAGAGTAATATGTTTTGATGTTTCCAGTAATAAAATTTTGAGCGAGCAGGAATTTAGCAATTTGGAAGAGAGCGGTCCCGCTGCAGATTACCAATGCATTCCAAAGCTGCACTAATAGCACACACCACAACAACTTTGACGAAGTCCGACTGGAATAGGGAGAGTTCAGTCACTGCAGGTACACACAAACCACTGTATTCCAGGAGTATATAGTCAATGCGACGAGAGAAGTGATGAGGGCAGTTTACACTTGGGACAAATGTTCATACGGTGCACCCGTGCATTCACATTACACCCTGCAACAGTCACAAAGGGAGGGCGGAACTTAATGTCACCACGCGTGTAACACTGCAGTAGTAATATAAATATATAGGTGTCTATGACAGTACCCTGAGAAGGTACCAGCAGAAGCATGACACGGAGGCTGTCACGAACACGGCCAGCAAGCTGCAGCGGGACTGCTCTCACTGTGACTGATACAGACCGAAACCCAGGATAACCCAAATTAAACCAAGTTAACCCAAGATATGCCAACTGAGCCCAAGATAACCCAAGTTACCTGTATAGTTAACCCGAATTAACCCTCGTTAACTCTTGTTAACTTAGGTTAACCGCGGTTAAACCAAGTTAACCCCAGTCAACCCTTGTTACGTCTATATAACCCTCATTAAGCCTAGTTAACCCTCGGTAACCCTCATCACCCCTCGTTACCTTTCAATAATCCTATTTCAACCTCTATATATAACCCTATATAGTTACAATTAGTTAACCATCGGTTCCCCTAATTTACCCTCATTAAACCTCGATAATCCTTGTTTATCTTAGTTAACCCTCGGTAAACCTCAACAGTACTTAACCAAAGTTTTAATGTTTTAATTTGAGCTGGACTGATTTTAATTTGAAATTGATTTATATTACTTTGAAATTGATTTATTTTAATTTGAAATTGATTTATTTTATATGAAATTGATTTGTTTTAATTTGAAATTGACTTATTTTAATTTGAAGTGAAAAGGGTATAGATAGAATTTTCTAGTTCATAGAGGCACTCTCTGGATATCTTAAGTGCTTCTTGGCATTAGTCATATGATATATATCTGGACTAGAAGAATAATCGGTTTCATTGTGTTCTCGGTAAATTTTGTACCCTTAAGATATGTGGATCCGTGCCTCCGTCGTACCCTAGGGGTTTACCCTGTGTACCTCAAGGGTTAGGGCTTTGGAGAACTGTAAAGTTTGTCTTGCGGCGCTGGTAATTGTATGGATAAAGAAGGTTGATGAGACTATTTATTACCACGTTCTGGGTCGACTCTGAGAAGGTCAAAGCAGCCTCTTCTCATGTCATGTCTTTGCTTCGAAACTGAGAAAGTGGAAGTGAAAAGAAGACTGATATTATTGAGATTCCTCCCAGAGAAAAGCAGAACTTTTCCCAAGTTAAATTTGCGCCTAGCTAATACCGAAAAGCGTCAAGACGTACGACGTATGGATGGACCGATGGAGCTTCAAGCAGAATTATAATATAGACTAGAGGGCCCAACCATCAAAAATGACTGCAAAAATTTTGTGATTGAGCTTTTTATTGTTCCGGTTCCCGGTATAGGTTTTGATGTATTATAGGTCTCGTCCCTGCAGGCCTGATCTTCCATTAGTGAAACGCAAGATTTACAGCCATGAGTTTTGCGATAGCAAAATATCCCCCCTGCAAGATAAGGAGTGATTATCAGCTTGGAATTGATCAAGCATTAAGTTGCACTGCACTAAGAAAAATATACTTCAGTCAAAAGAATTCCCTGGAAATGCCCAGGGCTCACCGTATTGTGAATACCAACTGATTCTTGAACCTCAGCGTCGGAATTTGGCTGCAATGTAAATTCAATATAAAGAGGCGTCTGCTCAGCGTGAAGATTCAACTACTTCGATATCATTCAGCAATGAAAGCGGGGATCCAGAGGACGGAGATCCAGAACTATGATTGTCACTGGTACTCCAAGTGCTAATATTGTAGCTATGGTATCTCAACTTGTTTTTCAGTACATGAATTTTTTCCTAAATTAAACTCTTAACTGCTTGACGGAGAGACGGACCAACATTGGAGCAAGCAAGGAAGCAAGAGAGCAAGCAAGCGACCAACAACTGTGTTTTACTATATAGTGAATAATATTGTAATATGTTTATGTCGAACTTCATAATAAAAAACAGTTTTGATGCCACTTATTATCGACTGGCGACGTAATAGCAGTTTGTGAGAATTTATTATGGTAGTACAAATTGTTCAGTCTATGTACTGCATGCACTCAGTGAAACATGAAAAGCATTTTAAACTGCTTTAACTAATTAATAAATTTGAATCTTGCACTGCCAGTCATCTCCTGTTGAATATCTTGCTGTGTTCATTTACTAAACAAAAAAAAAAGTCAAGTTCGCTTTATAAAATGTCTCTACTTTGAGGTTTCCAAATAAAATTTACACAATATTTACATAATTATATAAGCACTTCTTTTGCTTGTAAATTTCATAGTTTGGTCAACCTGCATAAATAATCCATCTTTTTGTTTTTACATTGTAACAGGTAGCAGACCCATACTGGCGTTACTGGTTGTAAAATGTTTACCCAAGTTCAAAGTAGTGATGTAAAAAAAGTTTTTTCTTCACGGTTTTTTTTTTTTGCAAAAAATACATGTTTTTATACATATTTTCATTTTTTTTGGTTTTTTTAATTTGTTTAAGGATGTACCCAAAACGGCTTAGTAATTGGACAATAAGTTTAGGAAAACAGGTTCAAGTGTTCTACTCATCCCTCTTCTATATTATGTGCCATCTAGGGTTAAACATACACATGAAACAGAGTATAGAATCTATTTTCCTTATAAAATAGGCTACCCGAGATTTGTAGACTCTTGATATATTGATTCTTGGGAGCCGAGACCCACTGGGTCACTTAATATTTTAATTTTTCATGACATGAAATGAAGCAGAAAAAGTCAAATAGACAAAACTTATAGTAACTATTCAATATGTAATCGATATGCAACAAAAAAGACTGTAATTAGTAACTTGAAAAACCAATCGTCAGTATCTGATAATTACATTTTTCTCATTTGAGTAAACCCTCAGGCGGCATAGAATGGGCCAAAGCCCATAGGGCATAGGGTTAGGTTCGCCCATTCTACCTACGTTATGGGGAGCAGTGCCCCCAGGGGATTTGGGTAGTTAACTTTAGCCACTAGCTAGGCTTTTGGGACATCTATCTTTTGTGCCCATTTTGTTTCCTTTAGATTTCATACTTCTATTGATCTTACTTGCTTCTGTTCTTCTTTCCTGACTTGCTGTTCAACTCGAAACGACGTGTCAGTGTTACTCAACTTGTTGATAGAAGTGACAGGATAGGTAATTATAATTGTTTTGCTCAGTTTATGTAAGATATAGGCCTATACCTCAAAACTGTATTGCAGGTTAATTGTGGAATAAATGAAATATGGTACATCCTAGGAGACTGTCTCATGAAAGGAAAGTTATTTTTTAATATTGAGTCAATTTTTGTGAAATTTTTTAGTTATGTTATATCAAAATTGAAGGTAGGTTTGCTTAGAATTTTTTCCCATTTTCTCTAAAGAAAAGAGCTATGCCAGGAAAATAGAAGAAAAGGGGGTCTGATGAAAATTCTACTCATGAAAATTTGAGAAAAAAATTATGTGGGGAAAATGTGTTAGCTACTGATGGATTTTTCTGTATTCTTATAGACTTTTCAAAGTAACGTCAAAATCATTAAGATTTACAAATTATGCTAGCTCAGCTTTGCGAATCTAACAGTAGCTATCTGAATCATCCCTCTATGATTAAAACTAAGAGTAGCGTTTTGAAGATTTCGGATAAAGTTTGCAATTCTTTCTCGTTTTCCCTACTTAAGCCATGTCCGCACGATCAATCATAAACACAATAGCCGATAAGCAAAAACACAAACACTTCTCTTCTCTCTCCGGACGGGATCTAACAGGAACCATAAACACTTCGAAGACACGAGAAGCGAATTTAGCATTCCACAACTATTAATGGACATTCCATCCTCACTTTGTCATAAATATTTATTTTAGTTGTAAAAGCTGACTGGCGTGTAAGACTTTATTAATGCTGGCAGTCGAAGAGCTAATAATTTACTCATTGACGCCTTTAAATACATAAATTCAGGTGACAGAAACGATTTTATTTTTTATTCGTTGATTTCATGACTATCTCTTGTAATTCAGAGTGTGCACATCAGTTTCTTGCTTAAAAGTGTAAATCGGGCTTCATTATAGCTTTTAATGACAAAGGAAAACGCGCAGAAGAAACGGATGTAACTAGACTAATATGATTCAGTAATTTACTAATTGGTATATGGTTGCCAAATGCTTCCCGCTGTCCAGAAATTTGAATCAAACATTGATATAAATCAGTACACAGTTTAATTTCAATTCAAAAATTATGCTTTATTCACTGAATACAGTAATGAAGCCATGTACAATAGTTAGCTATGAAATTTAACCAGTGAAATATAAATTTTGAACTTTTTGTTGGTCAAAACCAGGGTTGCAAAGTCAGAGTCGGAGGATTTGAGAGGGAGTCAGAGTCGAAATCTCACTTGCTCTAGGAGTCGGAGTCGGAATTTTTAGTCCGACTCCGGGATCCCATTCATAAACAAATATCCAATTCTAAATTTTCAGTCACAAATTTGAAAAAAAAAATTAAATGTGGATATTTTTTTGCACATTTCTCTTTTACAGCTATAGCTACCATGTATTTTCCTATTCCATATGATGAGGCCATTGAGAAAATGTTGGGTAGAACTTTCTAACCTTATACATTATGTATAAGGCAAAATGATCAATTTTAGACCGATTGTTCTGAAATTTGCGTAGTATATGTGTGAAAAAGAAACACATTTTGCTCCTACAAATTTCTTGGTTTAGGCCTTCCTTTTTTAGGTAATGGGAAACTATAAATATAGATGTAGATATGCATTTTTTCTAGGTTTCAAAGGAATAGAACTCAATGAGTTTTCATGATAGAAAAAAGCAATGACAGTTTTGGAATCCTTGAAACAGTTTGGGCATTAAATTGAGGACATCAGGACATTGAAAAAAAATTTGGGTAAAATTTTTGCACCTGGTACATTATGTGAGGGGGGGGGCAAAATACTGAATTTTTTAACGAGTGTTCTATAATTTGTATTGTATATGCATTTTTGAAAAAAAAACACATTTTACTTCCACAATTTTTTTATTGAGGCCTTAGTTTTTGAGATAATGAAAATATATATGAATTTTTTCTAAATTTCAAAGGAATAGAACTCAATGAGTTTTCATGCTGCAATAAAAACAATGACAGTTTTAGAATCCTTGAAGCATTCCTAAGAAAACTATACAGCAGGATTTTTCATTAGCCCTTTTTTCCAATGCAGCCCATAACCAATTTTCCCCCTATATTTTAGCTAGGTAGTGATTGGACAGAATAGAAAATGGAGAGGCCAGCTCAGTAGTTTTGTTAAGAATGTTTCAAGGATTTATACTGCCATTGTTATTGTAGCATGAAAACTCATTGAGTTCTATTCCTTAGAAATATAGAAAATATGCATAGGTATATCTTTATACTGTATATACTTCCATTATCTCAAAAACTAAGGGCTAAATCAATGATATTGTTGGAGTAAAATGTGTTTCTTTTTCAAAAATACATACACTGTGTAAATTTCAGAACAATTGGTAGAAAATTGAGTATTTTGCCCCCCATGCCCCCCCCCCCTCACATAATGTACCAGGTGCAAAAGTTTAATCAAAATTTGTTTAATGTCCTCACTTTAATACCCCAAATGATGCAAAATATTGTATATGTACAATACACCTAGTATCTTTAACTTGATATATGTTTATACTAGCAAAAATTATTTGGACATATTTTATGTTTACATCATATATCTACTAGTTGGACCTAGGAGTCGGAGTCGGAAAATCTTGACGACCAGGAGTCGGAATCGGAAATTCTGGAGGTCGAGGAGTCGGAGTCGGACTTTGAGTCCTCCGACTCTGCAACCCTGGGACTTGAAAGTGCAGCGAGTTTGTGACGAAAGTTTTACAACATGTCCGATGTGTGTCAATCATAAAAATCGAGGCCTCAGCACCTGTGATTGTCAATCAAAATTGTTCGGCAAACACAAACTTCATGAGCAGATTGACCGTCTGAACAAGGCTTTAGCCTTACACTGCCTGCCTAAAACGTCTCCTGCGTGTCTGTCGCTAATAGCTACTGTTAAGTCAACAAAGTAGTCTGAAATACCTTTCTGTGGGAGGTGGGGCTAGCATACATCCCCCATAAAAGTGTTGTATTATTAGATTGATCTTCAGGAAATTTGGTACAGATATGTAAGCTCGAAAAAAAGATGTTAGACTTGTGTACTTTTCCCCTTACATAACGAGTTTTTCAAAGAAAAAAAAAGCGGGAAAAAAGGGGGTTATTTATGTTCTTTGAATAGCTGACCATTTTCTATGGGAAAAATGGGAAAAAGTACAGGAGTCTAACTCACATTTTTTTCTGTTTTTACATAGCTATCTGTAACAAGTTTCAAGAAGATTTGCCCAAATTTGTAGCAGAGCTAAAACTTCCAGGTTCATAGCACTTTATTTCCAAGTTAGGTCACCTCCAAATCCATACAAACGTTTTCCTTATTTTGTGCTGAATTTTATGAAACTTGGTTCAGAGCACAGACATGTAAAATCAGATAAAACATGGGTTTGGCTCAGGTATTTTCCTCATAGAAAACGATGGTATTAGTTTACTTTAAGCAAAATTTTTTTCAATTTTTTTCCTTGCTTATACTTAATTTTTGATGTAGAATCTAGATCTGAAATCCGTTTTTGGTGGTCGGACCTAGTTTTCTAATTACGACTCCCACGGGCAGGAGGGGGTGCTATATTTCCGTCATTTATAGTCCGATCGGTATGAAATTTGCACAAGTATAAAAATAACTCCCTAAAGGAATCATTTAAACACAAAAGGTTAAATCTTCGTTTATGAGTTTGGGGAACTGGGTATAAAAAGGAGAATATGAAGACAATCGTTTAAATGATCAGGTCAACTCTAAAGAAATACAAAGAACTGCCACAAGAAAACTTCTAAAATTGCAAAAGTTCAACAAAATGCGCTTTATTAACGTTACAACTCGAAGCCATTAAAATGAAGTTCAAAGGTTTATTTTCTTTCATATATTTATTCTAGATATATAAACTTAATCCTTTTATTTTAATTGAAGCATTAACCAGACTGGCTGTTCAAGAATACAATTTACAAAATAAACAAGATGAACCACGAAAGGCAATAATAAATGCCAATTAGACTTCAATAGCTTTCGAACACAAATCCTAAAAGGTGCCCGATAATTATATATTAATTTAACGGATGAAATTAAACTTTCAAGTAGGAAAGACCGTGCACGAAGGCAACAGTACTAATAAGGGCAATTAAGTGACGTTCTAAAGACAGTCTTCACCTAAATAAATATGAATTAACGCAGGAGTGAAGACGTGAGAAAAAGTCACGAAGTTTCTCAAAGCGCTGAAGAAACCACCACCCTAGCAGCAGAAGGGCTCAACATTTTCCCCCAAAACCCACCGTCACCGGAGCCTCTAGGTGATTTGAGCCCCGCAAGAGATGCAACGCAGGCCAAAATCCTCTAAGTATCTCACCATACCTCCACTGCCGAATGGTAGTATCAAGAGAGCCACAGTAGAAATCTAGACGAAAAATCCTTCAAAATTTCTTAAATCACGTCAGCAGCAGAAGTCAGCGCGGCAGATCACCAGCAGAAACTATGACGCCTGCTGCCAATTTTCAGAGGAACCCTTACTCTAGTGGCAGAAGAAGAAGGCGCGAGAGAAGACCAATAACGCAGCAGGCACGCAGAAATCCAAAGCTCTGCAGGAGCGCACCCAAGAATGTACGTGTACACCCGGCCTAAATCTCACGACTTCCGCCGCCACGCCCACGCCACTGTAGGTCAAGATCACGCAACGTCATTCAAATTCCACAAAGTTAAAAAAGGGAATTAAGAATATGAATTTGAATTTTGCAAAAAAGATAGGAAGTTTTTAATTTAAAAAAAAAAAATTAGATTTTTATTATAAATACGGTAATTAGAATTTTAATTGAATAAAGTTCATGTAGTTTGTGTTCTTGTAGTATCAAGAGTTAAGTTTTCAGTTTTGCTGAATGAAATCTTAGTTATTTATCGGCAACCAGCAGTCTCCGCCTCCCCTAGTTATTCAATAATTGCACGTACCTGAGGCATTAAGAAAGAAAGCACATTCAAAGAAACACAGCTAGGCGCCAATTACAGCAGAAGCAGAGCCGGGCGTATTACCGAACAACGCCACTCACGTCGACAGGAGTCCGCCTTCTGATAGTGGGTACTAGAAAGAAATCACCAATACGTCAAATTCCTACCTAATTTCGTCTCATTTCTCTTTTATTTGAAATACCACCAATTAACAGTAAGTTTTATGCAACAGTAATTACCTTAAGAACAATCCCCAAGTGGTCTTTAAATAGGCTCTTCATGTGGCAAGTGACAAGTTGAAAAACTTTTAGAATCACGGCAAAGAAAAGACTTAACTAGGAGACAGCTTAAAAAATACAGGGAAATCAGTTGCAAGGACGGACGGACAGACGTACATAATTAAAAGACAGGAAATAAGCAAAATTTAGAGAGGTCACTGTAAGCACCACACGACACATCCTCCGCTCGCCATGGCGGCTGCCACGAAATCTTCCACCCGACAGCCCGGGACACGCTGAACGTTCCTCTTCGAAGAGGAGCAACTGCCCGGTAGCCTGTGTACGGACACCTAGTGGCCGATACGCTAGAAGAGTGAGTAGGCGAAGTAAATAGCGTTACGTAACTTGACTCAACGATCTCTCAAACTAGGAAAAGCCAAAAGTTTACAAAATGAATAAACAGAGACGGAGCCGCTTAAATTTATGCTAAGTTGCCTAGGTAAATGAGAAGACTGGTCATTTAGACCCATTAAGTCTGAAGTAAACTTCAGTGCAGGATGAATACAGCCAGAACTCCTATAAAGCTTGTAAAGAAAAGTGACTATCCGGACAATTTTTTATACAAGTTGTGTAATTGAATTTTGTTAACATTTTATTCATGGCAATTTTTCGATTTTTGCAATATTTTTCAACTTATAGCATGGCTAAGTTTAAGTTAAAAAACTTATTTAAAAACTGTTTCATTACTCTCTCCCATAGGAAAACAATGGGAATTCAAAGTCATATATCTTGAAAAGTAGAGTCAACCGTCACAAACCGATTTCAGATTCGTAATCTGCATGGAAAAATTAGTAGATTAAAAAAAAACATTTTTGGATGTGCTAAAAGTAAAATTTTACCAAAACAAGTTATTCAGATTAAATGGAGTTTTTCCTGTTTTCTTTGAATAATTAGCTTTCTATAGGAAAAAATACAAGATAACCAGCATTTGCTTTCAATTTGACATATCTGTTGTGGACAAGGTTTCTTGAAGATTGGTCCATTAATAAAAAAATTAAATTTAAAAAGTACATTTCTCAGGAAAGACCCACCCCTTCCCCCACTCCCCTGTTCTACCTACTTAGGGTTGGACTGGCTGCCTAAAACTTGGCCTGTATGTCTGATGTAACTATAGCAACTGTGCATTGAAAAATAAGTAAACTTGAAAATTTCAATTTGGCAAGACAGTCCCCTTGAAGCATGGCAAAAAGGGAGTGGGAAATGTCTTGAATACAGTAGCGGGCAAAATAAGAGAACAATTTTTATTTTTTGAAAATAAAGGTTAACCATGTAGAGCAGGTTAATGAATCTTTTGATGGGGCCCTAAGGAATGTATTTGACTTATTTCTACTAAATACCAGGACAAACATAACTATATTTAATACATTAGAGCAATCTAACAGACAATAACAAAAATTGAACAGTGCAAAATAAGAGAACGATCGTCTCTAAGACATTCTCACATTTACTCCGGTCATCTGGCAACATTCAATTTCGTGTACATGACTTCTAGAACTGCCACTCTTACGATTACACCATTCTAGAAACATGGCACCTCACGTGAAAGTT
>LQNS02278160.1:3168950-3190841 GCA_001587735.2 Parhyale hawaiensis
CTATCGACCAATCAGTCTTACTTCGGTCGTCAGCAAAACCATCGAACGCCTTTTGAAAAAGCGCATCACTGATCACCTGAGGATGCAGCAACTCATATCCGACACTCAACATGGCTTCCGAAATGGAGGAAGCTGCTTAACAAACCCACTAGACTTTTTCTCAAAAGTTACAGATATTAAAGATGAAGAAAAGGGTGTAGACCTTGTGTATCTAGACTTCCAAAAGGCTTTTGAGAAAGTCCCCCTTCACCGGCTAATGAAAAAAATAAAAGCCCATGGCATCCAGAGTGACTATTTACGATGGATCAAGGCATGGCTTACGGGTCGGCAGCAGCGAGTGAAGCTTGAAGGAGAGTCGAGCGAGTGGACACAGGTTTTCATCAGGGGTTCCACAAGGTAGCGTGCTTGGCCCACTTCTGTTCTCAATTTACATCAACGATCTCGATCTTAACATCCGTAGTAAAATCTGTAAATTTGCGGATGATACAAAACTATGTCATCCCACTACGAAAAGAGCCGAGCTCCAACAAGACTTTGACCACCTCATGGAATGGAGCGCAACGTGGAAGATGAACTTTAATGTCAACAAATGCTCAGTAATGCAAGTAGGGCTGGTGAACTCTTCCACCCCATTGAAAATGAATGGGATGGAATTGGCTACTGTCACCCAACAACGTGACTTAGGAATCACTACTACAAACAAACTACAACACAGTCAGCAATTTGACAAATGTGAAAATACTAAGCAGAGTACTCGAAATCCATCACCAGAAGCTTCGAATACAAGTCCAAGGACATCATCGTTCCCTTATACATGGCATTAAGGCCACACTTAGAATTTGCTGTTCAATTCTGGTCGCCGTATCTCTGTAAAAATGTCGACAACATGGAAAGAGTCCAACGCAGAGCAACGAAATTGCTACCTCAGCTGAGAAACAAGTCGTATGAACGCCGCCTAAAAGAACTGGGTTTGATCTCTCTCGAGCAAAGACGACTCAGGGGACAACTAATAGACACATTCAAGTATTTGAATGGCTTCAACGACGTCCCTATAACGGGACTCTTTGAAAGAGACCTTAATGATGGCTTGCGAAACAACGGTCAAAAACTTCAGCATAAAGCTCGAAGAACAACCTACTTCAGCAGTATTTTCCCTATTTCATAGTCATCATTTGGAATAGACTTCCTTCCGACGTTGTTGGTGCGGAGTCGGTCAACTCGTTTAAAAATCGTCTAGACATACACTGGGAGAGATATCCTCCACAGCTAAGAAATCCTCTTCCACGAGTCGCAAGTACTTAACGGCCAAAGCTTCCCAGGCCATTTCAAGCTGACTTCTTCTCATTTCCGCTTCATCTATATATTTGAGCTCCGCATATCAGCGGCTATCGATCATGCTTGCGGGCATTCATGATCGTCTCGTTGGCGGAGATTCTTGTCCCCCCTCTTTTTTATTTTCTCTTTCATTTTTTTCTCTTTCGTCTTCCGTTTTTTCTCCTCTCATTTCCCCAGTCCTCCACATCCTACTAACATAATGGCAATAGCTCATAGAGGACCGGGGTGTTAGTCCCGGTGTCTCTTCGGGAATGGGCCTCTTGGTTCGTCTACTGCCACCTATCTAATCTAATTTAAATCGTCAAATTCTCACGGGTCACCTACGCTTCACGTTGGAGACGGACTGCGTAACGATAGACAGGGTTAAGTGGCAGATGTTAGTTCAGACGGTGTGGATTAAGCTAGAAGCGCTAAATAAGGTGAGTGAAAACACTCCTTAATCGTGTGTGTCTTGCTCTTTTCTAACAGATAGAAGAAAATTAGAGTGTCCCGATGTATTCTTGGATACGACCCGGGAAGGGATCAAAGGAAGAAATAGTCAAGTTCATATTTTAGCTTCTATGCGGCTCGCAGGTGTTAGACGCTGCACGGCCAGACTTGGGATATTTTCAACCTTGGTATGCGTGACACTGGTCCGACGGTATCATAATTAAAGATGAATTCTTTTGTTTGTAGAATTTTCACAGGTTCATTCAATATTAGATAGGGGAAAATTCGGATGATACGGGACTGAGATATCACTTAAGAACATTGCTTCTGTTCTGGAGAATTTCTAAGGGGTTCCAGCTGCACCCACAGCAGCGTAATCAGAAATGTAGGAAGTAACGCTCCAATTTTTCGTTAGACTGATTTTGTCAGGATTAAGTGACTGGCGTTATTTATGTGGTAGGTTAGGTTAGAGGAGCTGTGTTAGGTTTGGTGCGTTATAGTAGCGTATTGCTTAGATTGCTACATCTTATAAAGTGGGAGCATTAACTAATCGGTGAATTCCCACCGGTCACGTTAACTTATACGACTTAATTAGGCTTGGCTAGAGACATTGTTGAGTTGGAATGAGTCCGTCAGCAATAAGCGACGGACATTTCACTCAGACGGGGTGGGCTACGTTATAAGAGCTGCATTAGGTTAAACTGAGGTAAATTGCAATAGTGTAGCGTGGGTTGGTTCATTTTGGAAAGTATAGTCTATATTCAACCGTGGAATTCCACGGATCCCGCTAGTAATTATTATTCTCGAAAGTTCTTGGAAGTATTTTTTCTTCTTCTCTTCCTTTTCCTCTGTTGCTGTTGTGAGCAAGGTACTCACGTGGAACTGGACGCAATGCCAAGGCCATAGCAACACTCAGAACAGGTAACAGGCGAGTACACCCGACCTGGAACGACCTCCAAGGACTAGGTCCCCAGACTCGGCGGCACCAAGTCCAGCGCAACACCCACCCCATTCAGGCAGAGCTTTTTTATTCTTTCCATTTTTGAAAGTTTTTTCTTTTCTTTTTTAGACATTGGAAGTTTTTTCTTTTTGAGCCATTGAAAGTTTTTCAATAAATTTAATTTAACATAATTTTTAAGTAGCCTACATAAGCATCTTCCCTGCTGTCTTAAGACCTCTATGATGGTAACGAGAGAGACACCCAAAGGCAATGGGGTGTGTTCACTTGTACCTTGTGGGTAGAAGATTTTTTTTCCGTTTTTTTTTCTTGAGTCATTGAAATTTTTTGTTAAATTAATTCAATTTAACATATATATATATAATCTTTCAATTACGTTAGCAAATGGCACAAGTAGGTACGAAGCAAAGCTCGCTGGGAGTAATGGTGTCGATGCTAGACGCGAAGTCGGAGGAGGCAGGCACCAGAGAACCTGCCCCGCCGACTTCATAAGTGGGCACGAAGCTCGGAGTAAGAATAGAGGGAGACGACAAACTGATGCCGCACGGCCAGAATGCGGGCCAGTACATGGCTGTGCCCAGTGGCTGACAGACTGGCTAGAGAGTTTACGCTGTCTGTTGAAACCCTTGTAAGCCAACAATTTTGGCGCAAGCTCGAAAGCCAGAATGCTAGTCGAAACTTGTCCGTCATGAGGGTAGGTACAGTTGCCTCCCGTGTCCTGGAGCATCCTGGAGTGGTGCTTGAATGGTCTACCGAGTTTAAAACTATTCTTCCGCTAGACTTTCGGTGAAAATATCATGATCATACCGAGGCAAAACGGCCAAAACGACCACAATGGATAAAACTACTTCAATGGCCAAAACTACCATAATGGACAAAACCACAGCAATGGCCAAAGCTACCGAAATGGCCAAAACGACCGCAATGGCCAAACGACAGCAAAGGCCAAACGACAGCAAAGGCCAAAACGACCGCAATGGCTAAAACGACCGCAAAGAAGAAAACAACCGCAGTGGAGAAAACGACTACAATGGACAAAACTACCTCACTCGCTCTGTGGCCCGAGTCAAGGGTGGTCAAACCCAGAGTTCTGTGGAAAAGGAGGTTGGAAAGCTGGCGGTTTCTGGCCCTCGGCTGAAGCCCCTTGGGGGACCTTGTATGTTAGGCGGCGAGCGGAGCAACTGCCCTCTCATTAGGAAGGAGGGGGAGGTTGCTCTTGCTAAGTAGGAGTGGTCCACGGGGGACCTGCTTGCGGCTTGTAGGTTAGCGTAATGCCAGAATCCAAGAGACTGCCATCTTCGCAGGTGATGAGAATTTCCCATCAGATTGAGGAGATCAAAATAATCTCTGAAGATCTTCCGTAGTCTGAAGTTTAGATTAGATAGGCGGCAGTAGACGAACCAAAAGGCCCATTTGTGCATTACCGAAGTGAAAGGGGCCTCTTCGCTGTAATGAAAAGAAGTGAGGGTCAGAGGTACTTGACCCGAGAGAGGGGGGGTAGCAATCCATAGCTATCAGAACCTGGTAGGGGAGGGAGAGGGGGTCCAGTGATGTAGCCATCTGGTTGATTTCCGTCGAGCCTCGTGGTGTCGCTAGCTGATGGAAGATCTCATTCCGGAAGAGTGGGAGTATTGAAGGCATCCGCTTTGTAGTAAAGCGGAGTAGAAGAGTTGCAGCCTTAGCTGCATGCTTCCGTTCTCAGCTCTAACACCTTGTATCGCTCGTTCGATACCACGTGAGGCACACGAGCTCTTTGCAGATCTTGGTGTGCTGACTCGGCAGTTGTGTGTGCATGCTCGGCGCCGTGGCGGAACTGCTTTCCTCAGAGATGAGGGGGTGGGGGGTCACGGGTTATTTGTTCCTTCCGTCAAATTGGCGCCATAGTTCGTAACCCGTGGGCGACTGCGACTACACTTGCTCGTCTGGGGCCAGTGGGCCTATACTCGCAGTACAAACCAGTGCATGTGGATTTCCCAGGTGAGGGTGTGGTCTAAGTTGACTTTACTTTACCTTTATTCTCTTTCAGTGGAAAGATCTTGGCGGAAAAGACCCCCGTAAACGATGCGAAATGGAGGGATTAGTCACGCGGAGACCAGTTTTTGATGGGGCTGTAGCCAAGAGCTCCCCTCCCCTTTTTTCGCCAGCCAGACGGCGTCCGACGGGCGAAGGTCGGAGCGAAAGCGATGCAGGAGAATCCCATCTGCTTGGTGAAGGGCACGAGGGTCACAGGCAGAAGCTCTTGTTCCAGATGCGGAGTGAGCGAGGCTCGATTGTCCCTGGCGGGGAATCATCGAGTAGTTGAAGTTGGCAGGGGTTGTAAGGAGAGCGGGAGGAGAGTGAGTCCATGTTGCTCAGAAGAGGGATGCCCCCGTGTTCTTCTCGGCTGCATCTACCGGACTCTGAACCACTGGGATCTTATAGAAGTTTGAAATTTATTCGTCCCCCCTTTGAGGGCATGAGAAGACCGGGCCTCCGCAAGAGTACCTCGGAGGTGGCATCCCCACCGACCGTTTGCAAGCCGGTGAAGATGGTCCAATCGTCGAAGTATGTTGGGGGTCGGTGTGCCCCGTTGGAGAACTGCCGAGACCAGATAGTGGGAAACTTTGTATTATGGCCCGGAAGGGGGAAAAAGGCTAGACGATACCGAGAAGATGTGACCCGGCTAGCGAGTGAGCCTGAGAGAGCAAGAAACCAGGTTCAGAGAAGTCTTTCTTACGAGCTGAATAAGGACTGAGAGGCTTACTGCCGTCCTGGTAGGAATAATCAAGATGTGGTAGGCTAGGAGGTGCTGCCTCAAAGGGCCAACGGCATCCTAGCGGTAGATGAAGGGAAAAACCCCCTTTGGGGTGAGCATCTGGGCTGTAGATTCGTAGTGAAGTAGAAGTAGACTGCTTCCAATTTCTGAGCAGCTACCTTCGTCGAATGCAAGGCTTGGTGGTTGACCGTGGTTCAACTGATATTAATCTCTAGGTTCTCCGATAGGACGTCGTGAGCGGGAGCCGGGGGATCCCACGTGCACGTAGATACCGGGAAGGGTGAGGCGTCCGTGTATCGGAGCTCAGAAGCTGGTGATATCGACAGCATACCCGCCGTCGTCATAATCCTGACGATCGGTACTCTAGGAACGAAAGGTCTATCTAGTCTGTGTATTTAGAGAGGCGCGGGAGTGCCCTATACGGTCTTACCAAGGGCAGACTTCGAAGTTCAGAGAAAGCGGTGTATATTGAGGGCTCTGCGTCGTTCGGTAACCACGGGGAATACAGAGTAGATGGGAGTCGCCATAAGATGGATTCGTTCTCAGAGGGATACCCATTTTCTGACATTAAGAGAAAGCGTTTTCTTATTTTGATGATGAGAGCCGGGGAGGTGATCCTCATTATAATTCCCAAGGTCTGCGTGAGATGTTGGGAGTGTCTGCCGAAAAACCCCTCAAAGGGTCTGGGAGCCCCCTTGGTGGCTCCTTTGTTTCTGAGTAGGTTTCGAAAAAAGTAAGGAGATACGATGGGTACACCAAACCCAGCGACTTATGGGGCCGACGAGGCTTCGAGAGTCGCTGTGTTTTGATGGGAAAGCTGCCGGAGCTCTTTTTCCGAGAGCTGATTTGAAGGGAGGTTGTATGGCTCCTCTCCAACATGTGGCCGTACTAGTCTATCTGGAGTAAACGAGGATCTCCAAGGCGGAGTTTCGTCAAGTGTGATCCGCATTTCCATGAGAGATTTCGATACTTTCATTACGCGCTAGAAGAACTGGGATGAGGGCCGGGGGAAAACGAAGTTTTCAAGGAACCAACGACGTAGTCTAAGTTGGCTATCGAGGAGTCTAAGGTGTTGACTTCGTCCTGGAGGACCGTAATAATCGGCCGGCCTAGGTCAAAAGCGTGTCTAAGTTCTTCGGAAGGTTGCTACTAAGCCTGTTAACCTAGCTTATCCACTGTGGGTACTCAACGCTTTACGGGGGAGACCTTCTTTTTAGCAAAGAGCTCCACTCAGTAGCCATTGAGGAGTGTCGATTCCGTTACGGAAGACAGCAGCGATGGCCGGACTTGGTCAACGGTATTTCGACTCTCTACAGGGGACAGCTGGATCGGTGGATCCATATCTAACATGTGTTAGTCACTGTGGCTACTCCACTGTCTACGGAGGAGGGCTCAACTCAGCACAGAGGTTATGAGAGCTTTTGCGGGGGAAGGTGTAGATAGTCGCTTTTCCTGCTGACGAGGGAAGTAGTAAGGTTCGTGGGTTCTCTCAAGTCAACCCTCTGAGCCAAGGTGACAGGTCGATCGAGACGGCCGACTTAGTCCGCAGGACTCTACTTCCTCTCGTGTGGGAGACCCCGACAGGGCTCTCCGCTCGAGTGATACAAACTCCACGTTGTTTCCCTGCTCGCCCGTAGCCGACTCCAGAAAAGGGGGACATAGGACCCTTGGTTGTCTAAGAATGGTTACGCCCGCGTTGGCCTTCCCAGAAGGCCAGGCCTTAAGATTTCTCCCTTTCCGAGGAAGAGAGGAGAGAGGTGAAGGTGGGGAACGAGAGGTGAAAGTTTAGCTCGCAGCTGAAGGAGTCTTAACTTGCTACCGATCGTTAGGTCGCTTACGAACATTTAGTGTACTTCCGGAGAGAAGGCAATCAAAAAGACGAAAAGTGAAGAAAAGGCGGTAACTCGTTTCTTCAAAAGCGTGAAGTAGACTGGAGTTTTGTGAAAAGGTAAGGGGGCGTACCGGTGGAAGTTTAGTGAGCTCAGTGTGAGATGGGGAGCAGGGCGCCGGGAGCTAACAGGGGTGGCGGTCGGCTGTTTGGGATCCGTAATCCCAACCTGCCCGAGGGTCTAACCGCTAAGGCTAGGACCGTGGACATGAGGGAACGGCTGCTGGTACGGGATTTTAAAAGATCCGCGCCTTCAAGTGGTGAGCTTTAGGGCTCCGAGCTTCGAAGTGTCAATGACCACCTATGTGCAGCATTCTTCTTGACCCAGGGATATGTAAGGGCGACTCGACTTTGACGGCGTAGGCATAGCCTCCCCTCCTGAGCATCGAACTTCAAGAATTGAGGTTCGGATGCTGGAAGCTTAGGATGTGAACCTTAGGTCGGGGCTGTAGCGATGCGACGCGGGTGATGTAAGGCCAGCTTCCCAAACGATTTCCTGCTGGAAAGATTGACACCAGTTTCCGGGTATCGAGTGCCGAGCATCGAGCCCGAATGTTGACATTGGCAGGAAGAGTAACCGTGTAGAGGGAAGGAGGACCCTGGTTCCCAGTATCAAGCTTCGAGCAGCGAGCGTCGCGCACCGAGCATCGAAACCTAGAATTCCCAGGGTGTCGTCGACAGGAAGAGCTGAAGTTTTGAGGGAAGGTAGACACTAGTTCCAAAGCATCGAGCCCGAAAACTAGAGTTTCTTGGTACGTTGTCCTGTCTATGTGCTGAGAAGTTCGACCCAGTTAAGGGCATACAGATGAAAAGAGGCTAACACTAGCACAGGAAGAGAAGCTTTGCGCTGGAAGTGACGATCTGAGGTACTGTGGCTTCGGTCGTCCGAAGTAACCTAACCCCTGCCAGAGGGGCGGCAGGGGAGTGATGACGTCACAGAAGTTTCCAGAAACCACTAGCGAAGGAAACCCGCTAGAAGCGGCTACTCAATTTTTTTTCTGTTCTCTCTCCACAACTTTTCTCGTCTCTAAGGAAATGAAACAAAGAGAAGAAATATTACTGACAGATCCAAGAAATGCAGTCCAATGTCAACACAATTCTCAAATGGACTAAGGGAAAAATATTATTATAACGAGTGAGATGCAATTAACTGTTAAATTGCACTGCAATATTTTCTGTATGTGTAGAATAGATTGTTTATTTCTATTGCACCATTTTGATGCGTTCAAAAGCCTCATGCACTGCAGTTGTTAGCCACGCATGTAATACGCTCATTTGGAATCTATTGGGCTTACTCTTCCAAATGAAACTGCTTCAACTCCAAGTTTTACTACCGTACCCCATGGATGAGTGATCCGTACAGTGCAGACTCGGTTTTTCTACATAGCTTAGTAGAAGTATTTTATCTTGGCATTCCTGCCGGAAAATCTCGATCGGCTCAGTGCCCCACTACTGGCGAGAAAGGGCGCAAAGAATAGAGAAAGACACTCAAGGACGGCGCCATTCGAGCTCTTTCACACGACAGAGAGTAGAGAGTAAAATTCGGCTGTCTCGATCGACCGCCCACCTCGAGGAAACAGAAAGGGAAAAATAGAAAACCTACCAACTTTACAAAACTAACCTCGTCAGCAGGAACTGCGGCCAGATGCAGCACCCCCTGCGGAGAAGGCACTCGGGGCTCTTGGGTGCGTGATGCCCAAAAATATTGTGGCAGGCATAGGGCCCGCCACAATAGGCCCCTGAGGGCAATGAAGATCAGTTCATGACTTTTTGAGTAACCTTGCAAACAAACAATTAACCAAACACAGAGACAAACAAACGAATAACAAACAGATCATAACAAAAATTTAGTCATTTGCTCTTTGTGATATACGGTACCAAACAACTCGTCATAAAAATCCGTGCATAACTTTATGAGTTAAGGTACTAAGAAAACAAGAGGCAGACTAACAAACAAACGGTTAAACGGATTTTAACCAAAAGTTTATCACTTGTTACCCTTAATACTCCCAACAATCCCTGTAAATTTTGTAAAGATCTGTCCATAACTTTTTGAGTTATCTTGGTGAGAGACAACGAGACAAACAGCCCGACAGACAAACTCGACCAAAACAGCCCGACATGACCTCCTTAGCGGAGATAACTGAGATGTTCTACTTTGTGGAGAATTGACAGTATGTAGCGAAAAATCTGCCTGGTCGGCTCCGATATTGAGCAGTTTTTGTACACCACAATATTAGACAAGTCAAACCTGCACCCGCGGCAACTTAAGCAAAAGGATAGGGAGAAACGTTCCTGTGTTTCGACTCTCGTGAGCTACAGACTTTAGGTCAAACGGAGTTAGTCTGGGTTAAATGATGGACGTGAGTTTAGACCGGGTAATTTCGGTTAGAAGGGTTACGTTAGGTCAAGGTAACGTTAGGTCAAATTAAGTTTTCGTAAGTGAAAACAGAAGCTACACGTAGAATTTCTACGGGTCCCGCTGGTATTACAGATAATATATTTTCAATTGTTTGTCACTGTCGTGTTTTAGTAGAAGTTTCACATAATAGAAATGTATTTAAAGGCTGATAAGTCATTTTTATACGTTACCATTAGCTTTATAACAATGCATATCACCTATGAAAACATGACACGGTTGATTTGGCATAATGTAAAGTGCTTCTAGGCGAGATATGTACGAGGGACATGAAAAAATCAAACGCACTTTACACAAAAGCAGGGCATACACAAGTAAATTATTTTTTATAGAGTCTTAGAGTGTTTCTCTGCACTTGAGCAAGCGGTCCACAAGCTTACGTATTCCCTCCAAGAGGAAGGTTTTGGTTATGTCGTGACACCATGTATGCATCGCTTCTTTCAGATCTTCATCCGTATGAGAGTGCCGACCACGTAATCATCTTTGAGTGGTCCAAATTTTGGTATGGCAGTCAATGGGTTGTAGGCAGGGTGTTCCACAACCTCATAACACAATTGGTTTTAAGAGTCTGGGCGTGCACTCTCATGCAACAAAACTGCTGCAGCTTCTTCGTGCGTCACACTTTCCCAGCCACATTGAACTTGTCGATGCCCTCATACACACTTCTACGCAGTGCTGCACTCCTCCAGTATTGCGATAGTTTCCGATGAATTTCTACCCCTAGCACTTCTTCCGACCAAAGAAGTTGGATCAATGTTTTTTTATTTTTCCATGGTGTATATTGCTACGGTTTACACTGTCAAGGCAGCAAGCAAACTGGCGAGATCAGGCTGACACTTTGATCACGTAACCACAACGACATCAATAATAAGCGTACATGCTCAGAGCGCAGTGAACAATATGTACTAACGATATGTTTTGGGGAAAGTGCGGACAAATTTCAACTCCCTCGTATATACCTTATGGTCTCTACTTGCGTCATTTCTGAGGTGTTTTCTCACATACACGATAATCAAATGAACAAGTTTAAAAGTATTGCTGAGCGAATCAACATCAGGAAACCGGCAAACTCAAGCATAAGCGTACAATTTGGGGAAAGAGCAAGCTGCATTTTGACTGGGACAGCTCGGTCAACTGTGTAAAATTTGTAAACACACTATGAATGATATCAAAGTCGCTATTGCATTGACTCTCGTAGTGGCGAGAGATAAGCCATGTTATCATAAACTTCAAGTCAATATCAGTTGTGAAGTAAATATTATCAAAGGTATGTTTGACCTGCTGTCAAGCCTGTAACCGAGAACAGCAACGAGTTTCTGAACGGGCCATCAGGAAATTCCTATGAGTGAAGAGGGTAGGAAATTTTCAAATAGAATATTCTGCGCGTTTTCGCAAGTATTCTCAGGTTCTTATTATCGTGAGAACGCGAGTTTATGTGCACTTAGACTTATCTTAAAGTAGGTTAAAATAATTATCACTTTATCAATATAATATGATTGCAAGAACAATAGCCTACCGTTTCTCTTATCAGGTGTTCAAGTTGCCGAGTGGTATTGACTTTAGCGTTGCCTTCCAGAAGAGTTGCTTTTTTCTTAGCCCACTCTTCTTTGTGTTGCATCGTTTGCTGCATGAATGCCAGGAACTCCTCACTAACTTCAGCCGGCTTTAGGTGATCATGAAGCAACATGCCACCTCGCAGCTGAGAAGTCAATTCGCTGGTCGACTCACCATCACAGGAGTCATGCAAACCGTTAATGCTGTTCGCGCTTACGTATTCCTTACTGTAGCGACCAGCCTTGCTTTTGGTCGATTTGAAGCGTTTGCGAGAACGTCGCGGAGAAGTGTGGCTGTAAGCGTCTGGGCTGTGCTGCAGACCACAGTGGACAGGAGCAGCTGGGGACGTAGGCGAGAGAGGCCGCCACTTGGTGCAGGAGGGGACGCTCCGTATCACACTGCTTGCAACACGCTTCCCACCCTATGGATGTAAGACACTTGTTAGGAGAAAGACATACCTTAAATTTAGCGGCAGAGAAACATTAAAAATTTTTGGGGCCCAACTTGCCAGCAATTCCAACCCCTCCTCAATTCGTCTACAGTATACTCCTTCCTTCCCTTATATCACATGAGAAAAAATTAACTAGATTAGTAAGCGCTGAAACATTACTGAATTTAATTGCCGCTGCGTATCCAGAATACACAGTGATATAATTCCGGCAGAACAAAATTTTCCCGCCCAGAAGCCAAGGAGCTTCTAATGGGAGGAGCAAGCCCAAGCACTCTCTGGGCGAGTAAACACATGGCTTTGTCACGTGATCGAAGCTGGCGTTTGGAATCCTTAAAGTGGCTGAAGTGGCAGTAATCAGCACATATAATAAAGGAAGATACAGACAGGCCGTTCTTCAATATTTTTGCAAAGACAATCGTGTCTGAAGATTTATATCCCAGTGCTCACCCTGTAACTTGCATCATCACATGGTATACAGGATACAAGTTACCTTTACATACTTCCATCCGCTCGGAATTTCGTCAATGTTTAATGGCTGTAAAAACTTGAGCTCAGGATTCCTTCCTATACAGGCTGCGTGAGGCAATGCTGCTCTCCGATTGGAAAAGCCACTCAGCCAGTTTAAGGGAAAAGTTTACTGGCAACGCTCCCGTAGGATAAATAGAGAGGGTGCGCTCCTCTCTATTAGAACCTCCTTGCCAGAAGCGAATAACGATGTCACTTTAATCTTTTCTTCACTTTTTAAACCGCATTTATCTTGCCCATGTTGAATCGAGAGTGATGTTGCATAATCTGGGGTAACAGTAGAACCCCGTGCGATAAGCAAATGTTGCCAAGCCGTGGGAAATGGTTCCGTTTCATTTTTTAATAATTGTTTTTAAAGTTACAACATACCTCTGCACTAACTTACTATCAACATTTCAAATGTTTGATACTTGTCTTGAAAAATAAGTAGAAAATGTGTATTTGCATAATCAAAGGTAACGTACTGTATAATATTAATAGCGCTGTTCATTCGTTTCTTCATGTGTTACGCTCTTCAATAATAGATAGCAGAATTGGAGCGAATAGTTTCAAGGCTAGGCAGCAGTCATCGGTCATATAATTCGGAAGAAAATCGGCAAAATCTTCAAAATAATATGAATCAGGCAGCATTATGAAGCTAACGTAGGTATCTATGATACGGCGGGGATCGTCAATCGGATACAACAGGGCAAGATTTTTCTAATAATTATTTTCATGCACCTGAGCTGTTCTGTGTCAGCGCGTTGGAATCTGTATCATTGTTTGCCGCTACCGTGGAAATTCCGCCAGGATGCAGATTTCGTAATCAAGTTTCTTTTCTATGGAGATCGATGACGAGCTGGCAGAAGAAGGCTAAAGTAAAATCCTTATTCCTTTATTATCTGAATGCATTTCTTGCCACGTTGGATATTTTGGCGATCCTGTTCCCTTCTGATGGAATTCAGTAGGCTAAATTTGGAATATGGTACTTATCGTTATAGACAACGAAATGCAGTTCTTGCTCTTCCAGCTTCTCTTGCCGCTCCCGTGGATTCTGACATTCATTACTTTTCCATCGAAATTACTGTATATTTTCTGTTGGTTTACGATGCATGCATTTAGCAGAAAATCAGTGAAGTTTATAACCGATTTTTTCCGGTGTAGTAGACGTGGTAATTCTATATTAGTGGACCCGAGCGTGAAAGAATTCACGCCATAATCGATACATTTGCTTTATATAGACCGGTACAAAATCTTGCTTCTTGCTTTTTCTTCATCACAAGAAATTTGTGATGACTGATGACACTTCTTCATTGATTGCACTTCCCTCACTAAAGTACACATAGATGAAAAAGCTACGACGGCCTGATCAAATCATTATCGTAACAGATGCGGGCTTTCTTCTGAGCAATACACTTCAATTCGTCTTCAGCACACTCCTTCCTTCCCTTAGATAACATGTAAAAATTAACAGAATCCGTAAGTGCTGCAACAACACCGAATTTAATTTCCACTGCGTATCCAGAATACACAGTGAGATAGTTTCAGCAGAACAAAATTTACGCTCCCGAAAATTTTAAATAAAGAATGGCTTGTTCCTAACTACCTCCTTGACTACCTCTCTACCTACCTACCTGCGGTGTGTGGCACGCTTTTCATCACTAATAGACTGAAGGAAATTAGAGATTCGGTGACTTCAGGAAGCTGGGTATCTATGATACGGCTGGGGTCAGCAGTTTGGTGCAGCTGGGCAAGGTCTTTTTAACGATTATTTTTCTTCGGCTGAGCTCTCCCGTATGTATAAACGTGCATCGTTGTTTGCTGCTGGAGTGGGCATTCCGCGGTTTTTGGTTAGACGGGGCAGCTTCACTGGGAATCGGTAACGTAGCCAGGAAAATTTCCATGGGGGGAAGGGTGAGGAACTGCTTGACAAAACAAGCTAGGCCCTAAGCTATGCAACTTTTTTAAGGCCTCATTTTCAGTGGGTGGTGGGGGGAGGAGGAGGGGGGGGTTGAGACTGTTTTGGGATGGAGTGTGTCCTCCTACGCTCCCCGGCCCCATGGCTACACCAGTGCTGGGAATTATTATCAGCCAAAATAACAGGATGGTCTCAATATATTGAGTCCCAGGGTTGTAGAGTAAGTGCGGCATTACCATGCTCAAGTATGAGAGTTTCACGGGTCCGTCTGAAAGGCCTTGCAAAGCCGTGAAAGTTTCACGAGTACAGCTAGTCTATATATTAATACGCTTGTTCCTACCTACCTGCGGTGTGTGTCATGCTTTTTATCACTAATGGACGGAAGGAAATTAGAGATTTGATGACTTCGAGAAGCTGGGTATCCATAATACGGCGGGGGCGTCAGTAATCTTTCGGCCACTGGGCAAGGTCTTTTTAATTGTGTTAATGCAGTCGGGAGCACAATGGATAATGGGCATTGAAAATGGATATTGCACCATGTCATGCAATTCGTGACGCAAAAGTTTGCCAATTAGATCATGTCTCGGTAGAAAGGAGGTGGGAGTTAGGCAAAGAAGGGGATGGGGGTGAAGCAGAGATTAATGATAGAACAGAATGAGATTGGTTTGCACCGTTGGAAAGCTCATTCCAAGACCTTTCTTTTCAGGGATCACACTTTGGGTTTGGTCCCAATTCTCGGCGGGGGGAAGCTCCTCAATGTTGGTAACTTAGTCAAAAATGTCCCATTTTCCCATATTTTTGTCAGTTTTGCGCTTATAGCTTATATACTATCAGACGTAGGAAAATGGTTTTTGTTACTTTGAAAATGGAATTAAATTTCCATTCTAACATTATCAGTGATTTTTCCTAGGCGTAACTCTTAACGGACACCAGCAACCCAAAGTATGGACAGCGTGGTAGACCGTGAAACTTTCTTGCCGGGGCTTTTCAGGTGGAAATTCCGCAGTAATGAATTGATATATATGCAGGGACGCTGGGTCCGGAGGATATATCTATGCAGAGACAGCTGGGTCAGGAAGATATATATGCAGGGACTGCTGGGTCAGGAGGACACACGGTAAATGAAAATTAAAAACCAGGTGGACCGTGAAAATTTCACGGGTACAGTTAGTCTATATATTAATACGCTTGTATTTACGTGTGTGTGTCTGTGTCACGCTCTTTACAAATAGATGGGCGTAAATTAGAGACTTGACTTCATTTCACCCGTATCATATCTATGCTTTCGTTTTTCTTTACAAAAATTTTACTCGCTTTGCTGGTAGCGGATGGCATTCCTCATAGGGTCTGAGGCGTAGCCAAGATACGCCCTGGATAAAGAAAACGAGTAGAGTTGGCATCTCTGCTCTAAATTCATTTTTCGAAGAGAATATGCTGCTGGGAAAGCATCAGCTAGTGGCTATAGTACGATGCATGAGGAAATGCAGTGACATCTTGAGAACAAAAGAATACTCTCCAGCGAATGAAACAATCGATCCAATCAATTTTCGTTTATTGTATACTGTTTTGTACTACATAAAACAAAGCAGGGAAATAATGGGTTGTTGATCAGCAATATTCACGGGTTCCGAAATAGGCAGAAACTAGAGCACTCTGAGAGCGCATACCTCCGCCAAGTGAGGCAACGGTAGCAAAAAAATTCAAGTTGACTCTGAAACCATAATTTTCTCTGTATAAACTCCAAAATCTAATCATTTGTGCCTTTTGATAGTAATAATAGCTTGTGCAGTTTTCTTCAAGATCCGTTCATAACTTTTTGAGTTATACTGTTAACAAACGTAATGACAAACATGAGTCAAACATACAAACGAACAAACTGATCAGCACCAAAATTTAATCATTTATGTCTTTAAACATTACTGACAACTCCTATAAATTTCATAAAGATCCATTCATTATTTTCTGAGTTATTGTGCTAACAAGCATGCAATTAAAAACAGTGACAAACGAATGAACAAACAAACGGATCATTACAAAAATTTGGTCATTTACTCTTTGTTATATACCTAACAACTCTTGTTAATTTCATCAAAATCCATTCATAACTTTTTGAGTTATAGCATTGAGAAAAATGAGGCAGACAAACAAACGGATGAACATATCTTCACCAAAAGTTAATCATCTGTTCCTCCTAACATACCTAACAATCCCTGTAAATTTCAACCAAATCGGTTCATAACTTTTTGAGTTATCTTGGTGACAGACAGAGAGACAGACAAACACGACGAAAACATAACCTCCTTGGCGGAGGTAAAAATCGGATACGCCGACAAAAAATTAGAAAGTGTAACTTTATGGCGGGCTAAATTATATGTTAACTGTGGGAAACGGAGCTTTTAAAAAAAATGTGTGCAAATAAAAGGAGAACATTGGAAGAAGTACCGTCGTGTTTCAATGTTTTTATCAAGACACAAGTGCGAATTCTCTGCCGAGAGAACAAATAAGTGATTCACTTTATAAGGTGAGAGCACTAACAAATCGTCGAATTCTCACGGGTCACCCACGCTTCACGTTAGAGAAGGAATGCGTAACGATAGACAGGGTTAAGCGGCGGATGTTAGTTCAAACGGTGTGGATTAAGTTAGAAGCGCTACCTCAAAATAAATAAGCTGAGTGAAAACGTTCTCTAACAGTGTGTGTCACGTTCTTCTCTAACAGATAGAAGGAAATTAGAGTATCCCGAGGTACTCTTGGATGCGACCCGGGAAGGGATCAAAGGAAGAAATAGTCAAGTTCATATTTCAGCTTCTATGCGGCTCGCAGGTCTAGGGTAGACGCTGCACGGCCAGACTTGGGACATTTTCAACCTTGGTATGCGTGATACTGGTCCGAGGGTATCATAATTAAAGAACAATTCTTGGGTTTGTAGAATTTCCATAGGTTCATTCAGTATTAGATAGGGGAAAATTCTGATGATACGGGACTGAGACATCACTGAAGAATATTGCTTCTGTTCTGTGGAATTTCTAAGGGGTTCCAGCTGCACCCACAGCAGCGTAATCAGAAGGGTAGGAAGTAACGTCCCCATTTTTTGTTAGACTCATTTCGTCAGGATTCAGTGACTGGCGTCATTTATGTGGTAGGTTAGGTTAGAGGAGCTGTGTTAGGTTAGGTGTGTTATAGTAGCGTATTGCTTAGATTGCTACATCTTATAAAAGCGGGAGCATTAACTAATCCGTGAATTCCCACCGGTCACGTTAGCTTATACGACTTAATTAGGCTTGGATAGACAGACATTATTGAGTAGGAACGAGCGAGAGACGTTTACTCAGCCGGGGTGGGCTACGTTATAAGAGCTGCATTAGATTAAACTGAGGTAAATTGTAATAGTGTCGCGTGAGTTGGCTCATTTTGGAAAGTATAGTCTTTATTCAACCGTGGAATTCCACGGGTCCCGATAGCTATTACTAAAACTATACGCTTGAGCTCCCACGGACAGGTAATACAACCCAAATGAAGTATCTTGCAAAACAGGGAAGCCCAAAACGCTGCTAAATGAAATTCAACAAAAAACCATTAACAGCTGACTTAAACGCCTGCAGGCCAATACGACCAAATGCCGATGGTGGTAACAAATTCCAAATCTTAGCCGACCATGGCACGAAGCACCGACGGAACTGCTTAGTTCAACATACGACAGCCTCCAAATTGAGAGTGCGCTCGGCACGCAGCACGAGTCTCTCCCCCAATACCTTGAGGGTAGGGAGAGAAAAATACAACCAATGGCTTACATTATTGTATACCTTATAAAACATACATAGCTCGGCTACTCTTTTCCTGTGGGACAGGTTCACCAGATCATTATCAGCGCACAGCCTGCTGGCTGAACTAACAAGTCGGTCCAACAGACGCAAGTGTCAGCAGCTGAAGCCCAGACCGGTGAGCAATACTCTAACAGAGGCAGCAAAAAAGCATAAAAACATCTGCGGACAACCTGACTGTCACCAAACACAGAATACACCTTACGCAGGAGCCCAATCTTAGTGGAAGCACGTGACACCAACCTCCTAATATACAGCTCAAAAGTAAGCTTTTCATCAAAGACAACACCAAGAATCTCCAAGGAGCTAGACTCCTGAAGCAAAGTGTCGTCAATCTCCAGTGGGGGATGCTGCGGTACAAGTGTCCGAGACCGACTGATAAGCATTGACTTGATCTTACTGGCATTCAGCTCCATACTCCAGGCCGAGCACCATGCACTAATGCGTGACAAATCCCTATTCAGAGACTGAGCGACAGCATCACGTAGGCGAAGAGCAGGTATCACTGCTATCAAAGTGGAATTGTCGGGATAGTTGATCATCGTGTTTTCAAACGAAGAGAATATGACACTATTATAGAGAACGAACTACAGCGGGCCAAGTACACTGCCCTGAAGGACGCCAGACACCACCGCGACTGAGGCGCTCAAAAACGCCGTCAACACACACACTCTGCGTTCGCTCAGAAACAAAATCGCGAATGGTTGACAGAACCCTACCACCCACACCAAAGGACTCCAGTTTGTATAATAGACCACTATGGTTAACCCTGTCAAACGCCGCGCCAAAGTCCAACTGGACAAGGCGTGCCTCCGACCTGCAATCCAGCGCAGACGGTAAAGGGTGTGGCACCGACAACAGAGCGGCACAACAACCCAAGCCAGTTCTATAGGCAAACTGACCAGCAGGCAGCAACCCCGTAACCTCAGCGAAACAACCAAGCTTACCAGCGATCATTTTCTCGAACACCTTCGACAAAACGGGCGTCAGAGTGATGGGTCGATGGTTGGCAAAATAGGGCGACACCGGACCCTTGGGTATAGGAGTAACATTTCCAGTACGCCAACAACGAGGAAAACTTCCTAACTGTATCAGGCGCCGGACGATCACTGCAAGCCTGGGGCAAGAACGTCAGCCAGCTGCTATATAAAACAAAGGAAATATGCCCACTGGATCCACACCTCCATACAGATCAAGGCCCTTAAGCAGCACCTTGATTGTACCAGATCTGAACGCCAAAAAAGTAAAGCAAGGTTCAAGGTGGCATCCATGAGGCAATGAGAAAACATCTCTGCTCTGCTTCCCGTCAAAGTGAGCCGACAGAAGCTCCGCCCTTGCCAAGGGATCAGTAATGATGCCCCCACCGGGAACAACAAGGGGCGACAACGAAGGTCAAGCACCGAACCTGAACCCTTTAGCTCACTCCACCAACGATGTGGATGGTCAATACTCAGCACAGACTCCCTGGAACGCTGCCTCAGACGACGCTGTGCCTCCTCATACACACGCTTAGCCTCGGCCCTACGATCAACATAGGTCTGCCACGTGCGGTCACGAGAACGCCGCCTAGCCCGATAAGCCGCTTGTTTAGCTTCGAAAGCTAACCGACACTGGTCGTTAAACCACGGTTTATCACGAGACCTCACAAGAATAGTCCTCTTAGGGACAAACCTCTCCAAAATGGACACAGTCAAGTCGTTAAGCTCAGAGACAGGATCCTCACTGTGAATAATCTGACGCCAAGGTAACGCTTTTACTGTCTGAGTAATAGCCACCCAGTTAGCCCTACTCTTAATGAATACCACTCTCCTGGTGTCTATCACAGGAACAACCTGATTAAGGTCCAAGGACACAACAAGATGTGAGTGGTCTGTAGAACCAATAAGGGAGCCAACTAACACCGTCATCAAATCCGGGACATCAGTCATAACGAAGTCGAGACAGTTATCTGCTCTGCTTCCCGTCAAAGTGAGCCGACAGAAGCTCCGCCCTTGCCAAGGGATCAGTAATGATGCTCCCACCGGGAACAACAAGGGGCGACAACGAAGGTCAAGCACCGAACACTGAACCCTTTAGCTCACTCCACCAACGATGTGGATGGTCAATACTCAGCACAGACGCAATATGCGTGGACCTGCGAACTAGCTGCACACAACTAGACAAGGTGCACAAGTCCAACGCAGCCACACCGTGACAATCAGTCGGTGATGCAGATCCCAACCAGTCCCTGTGGTGAGCATAAACATCACCCACAAAAACAAACGCTGACCTGGGATCCGTGCTCTGGATCGAGGCCATCGCCGTCAATAAGCAGTCAAAGAGAATCACCAGTTGCAGGGCTCCGATATAAAGAGAATAACTAATAATTATTCAGTCGGCCACAAACCCTTACAACAATGATCTCATGACAGGCGCATTCGTGCACTGACTGCTGGTAAACACAGAATCCGCTCAGGATATAGACGGTCATTCCACGGAATCCAGGCCCCAATCCCTACAGTCTGCGAAAAAGGGACTGAAAACCCGCCAAGGCAAGCTCAGCGTCGTGCCTTCTGCCAGTCACATAAGTCTCGGAGCAGCACACGACATCCACATCACGGGACGCAAAGTTGAGCTACGCGAAGTTCGCATGCAGTCCTCTAATATTACAATAGAGACGACACCCCCGAGACCGACCCGGTCCCGGGTTGCTTTCAACATCCCCACAGATAAGTAAAAGAAAGATAAGAAAAATAAAAGAACATAAATATGCAGTAACGTACAGATAAATACAGAAATATACAAAGGAGAAGAAAGAAAGAATCCTTAACACAGAAGATAATATCAAGCAAAATAAAGCAAAAACAAATCGACAGTAACGACAGCTACGAAAGCGGCCAGCTATCTACGCGCCCCAGACCCTGCCATCACCAGTACAGGCTTCGGCCGAAAAGAAGAAGAAAAGAAAGGATAGGAAAAAAACATTAGGTGGTACGACCTGATGGAAGAGAGAGAGGAGCAGACTGCGAAAGACTGAGTACCCAGCTATGGCACCAGCCTGTTCATCTCCTTTCAGGGATGCCGTTGGACCAAAAGAAGTCTCATCCGCCTTTAGAGCGGCATTTTCTCCAACCCAAAGCTGGCTCAAACAAACAAAGAGGCGTACGGTGGCCAGCCAATGGGGCGGCCTGATAACCGTATTGAAAATTTAGCCTTCTTCTGCAATATGGTTTATTGCCTACTGAATCCCATCAGAAGGGAACAGGATCGCCAAAATTTCTAACGGGGCAAGAAATGCATTAGATAATAAAGGGGTAAGGATTTCACTTTAACCTTCTGCAACCTCGTCATCGTTGATTACGAAATCTGCATCCTGGCCTATTTTTCGCCTATTTCGTTAAGAGCGAACACGAAAAAAATATTGGATGAAGAAAACAACAGGAGAGAGTACGGACGACGATGCAACGGAGTGCTTAGAGAAGCTGTATATACAGTACCGTCCAAAACTAAGGTCCAAATTTTCAAAAACGGCATAACTTTTTTTTTCGAACCATACCATGTACTTCTTCTATTTCATACTATTAGCCAGTAAGATGTTGATTATTGTGTGAAAATTTGAGACATGTATGAAGGATAATAAAAACACTATGAATGAAAAAACATATTTCTTGAAATTTATAACGTCCAAACTAAGGGACAAAAAAAAGAAAAATTTAGTTAATTTCTTATTCTTCTTATCGATGAAATTAGCGGGAACAGTGCTTCAGGACCAGATGATGTTTCTGCAAAAATCCTCAAAATGTGCAAGCTAAGCATTTCTTACCCGCTCTACATCATGTGGCGTAAATCATTGGATGATGGTGTTATACCAAGCACTTAT
>LQNS02278160.1:3215687-3232047 GCA_001587735.2 Parhyale hawaiensis
GACAGAAGATGAACAACCCGCCCGCCGGGAAGTTATGTCGCAAAAAGGTTAGAATCTGAGAGCTTATTTGAAGTAAAGTAATTATCATTATAAAATTCAATGTAACTATTTCAAATGGCCAATTCTCCTGCCTGCCTGACGGCAACACGGAATACTCCGGAAGTGACAAGGCGCGACATGTGTGGCGAAGATCTTCTTCTTCGTTGTGCCTTCATCCGGTGCGTTTCGTAATGTGTTTTCAAAGTGAAATGTGCAAAAGTGACTACGTTTCCGAACCTTAGCTCTGAGAAAATAAAGCCCATCTTCCAAGATTTGAAGGTAAGCATGAGTAGCAGTTACTTTTTTGTTTTACCCTCAATTGTGGTAATCCAATTTTAGCCACACATCTGGCGCGGTGGAGAAAGTGTGGTCACACAATAAATCCGCGATAAGGAAATCACGCAGATATGTCGGTCGTGAAATATGTCGCGGTCGTGAAAGAATACTTGTACAACCAATCATTCGAACGCTGTGAAGTGAAAACACGTGGCAAAAGATTATTGTCTGCAGCGGGTTTAATAGAGAAAAAGCTTAGTACAAGGAAAAAGCGTATGTCACCTGGCCAGGGTCAGCGAATAGGGGAAGACTTCCTTAAAACCTACAGGGAAAGTATATACATGTAGTGTACTTGTCCAGAATATGCGCAGTTTTCGACAACAATGAGATGAAACAATTTACAGGCAAACTTTATATTGATGCCCGCACGATAATTACCAAAAGTAAATATTTGACCCCATATTTTGATACTGTAAAGGTCATGAAGAAGAATTAAGAAAAGTCAACGAAATACAAAAGCAACTACACGACAAAGGAACTATTTCAAAGCTCAACTGATCAAAATGAGTTAATGGCAATGGTTAGATCTGCTAACAAGAGGACCTTTATTCACTGGTTCGCGTTACAAATGAATGACCGTTAGCAGCCAGACTAGTGCGCGACTGCAGTCAACAACAAATCATCAGAGCTATTACATGGCCTCAAACGCGGAACACAAATGACGGGTACTACTCCTCATCGCCCCATTGCCGGTTATGTCAGCACACTCGCAGCTTCCTGCTGAATGCGGCAAAACTGTCATATCGAACATCAAGATTTCTTTTCCCTGCCAGGGAATCAAACATCTGATTTACAAACAATGAGAAAGACAACGTTCTAGCCATGGTGCCATTGCAAATGGTCATCGAGAAGTTAGAAGAACTTTGAAAAGCTACGTTTAGAACTAATTTTCTAATCCCTTAAGAAGATTTTTAAGTATATATTTCTAGGAATAAACGAATGTATACCTGTTTTTTGTTAACGAAGAATGATATCAAGTGTTCTACAAAAAACACTTGGGGATTAATGAAACAATGTCCATTAGCCGAAAAAGAAAGTGTGGGACCAGCTCTTTTTTGTATACGAATAAAAGATGTAGCTACCTCAATAGTGCTAAGCGAGATCATTTTTTTTTCCGAAAGATAAGCAACATACCTTACCTTGAGTTACCTTACCTTCAGAGTCTTCGGAAGAAGTCCAGGTGACGTTTCTCACATCACCTCACGTGTGTGGAGTCACTCTGCTGGGTGTCTTCTGTGGTGCCGCAGTTTGAAACCAAAGAGAGAGCCAGCAGCGAATTATCTCCACATATTCGAATGTTTAGTATCTCAAAAGACAGTTGTAGCTGGATCGCCACAAATTTTACAGGAACTGTTAGCAATGCCACGAGGAACTAAAAATATTAACTTTTAATGATGACGATCCCTCTGTCCGTTTGTCTGTTTTTTTTTTTTTGGTCCGTTGGCAACATAACTCGAGAAGTTATAGAAGAATCTTCACACAAGTTACAGGAACTGATAGAAATATTACCAGGTTAACAGGAATAGGTGTTCAATTTTTCATGATGATCCAATTCCAGAATATCCCCAAATTTTTGCTAGCATTACGTTGGTAGTCGAAGATCTACGCACTCGGAGTGCTTCTCTGTTTTTTCATTGGGTAGAAAAGATCAGAAGGATGCCGTTTTATAACTGTAATGTTAATCCTGGCAGGGTTCATACAAATCTTAGTGGGAAAATGAATAACACAAATGAAGAAAAGAATTTGAGCAGTGCTTCAGCAGATAAGTTACTGAACTCTGCCGTGACACGCAGTTCATACAGAAAGTTTGCAAACTGGGTGAGGTGAAGAAAAAGTGGCATGGATCCGATGCCGGTCCATAAATATTACTTTTTTTCTCTAAAAGTACGCTGAAAATAATATACAACCGAGTCTCCCACAATACAAAGCTGATTGCTGATTCGTCGGAAGCGCCTTGAATGGTTGGAGTTCTACAGTATAGCTCCTATTACTTGTATCATGTGCTTAGCAACGTGTACCTACTTATCTTGTGACGATCCAGCAACAACTGTCTTTTAAGATACTAAACATTCGAATATGTTGCATATCTTTCGCAAAAAAATGATCTCGCTTAGCACTATTGAGGTACGCCTTTTTTTCGTATACAAAAAAGAGCTGGTCCCAGACTTTCTTTTTCGGCTAATGGACATTGTTTTATTAATCCCCAAGTGTTTTAATTATGTAGAACACTTGATATCATTCTTAATTAACAAAGAGCAGGTATACATTCATTTATTCCTAAAAATATATACTTAACTATCTTCTTAATGGATAAGAAAATTAGTTCTAAACGCAGCTTTTCAAAGTTCTTCTAACTTCTCGATGACAATTTGCAATGGCACCATGGTTAGAACATTATCTTTCTCATTGTCTCTAAATCAGATGTTTGATTTCCTGGTAGGGAAAAGAAATCTTGATGTTGAATGATGAATGAATGTTTTACCGCATTCAGTAGGAAGCTGCGAGTGTGCTGACATAACCGGCAATGGGGCGATGAGGAGTAGTACCCGTCATTTGTGTTCCGCGTTTGAGGCCATGTAATAGCTCTGATGATTTGTTGTTGACTGCAGTCGCGCACTAATCTGGCTGCTAACGGTCATTCATTTGTAACGCGAACCAGTGAATAAAGGTCCTCTTGCTAGCAGATCTAACCATTGCCATTAACTCATTTTGATCAGTTCAGCTTTAAAATAGTTCCATTATCGTGTAGTTGCTTATTGATTCCGTTGACTTTTCTTAATTCTTCTTCATGACCTTTACGGTATCAAAATATGGGGTCAAATATTTACTTTTGGTAATTATCGTGCGGGCATCAATATAAAGTTTGCCTGTAAATTGTTTCATCTCATTGTTGTCGAAAACAGCGCATATTCTGGACAAGTACACTACATGTATATACTTTCCCTGTAGGTTTTAAGGAAGTCTTCCCCTATTCGCTGACCCTGGCCAGGTGACATACGCTTTTTTTTCCCTTGTACTAAGCTTTTTCTCTATTAAACACGCAGCAGACAATAGTCTTTTGCCACGTATTTTTACTTCACAGCGTTCGAATGATTTGTTGTACAGGTATTCTTTCACGACCGCGACATATTTATCTGCGTGATTTCCTTATCGCGGATTTATTGTGTGACCGCACTTTCTCCACCGCGCCAAATGTGTTCAGAACGACACTGCAGAAAAAAATCTTATTCTGTCGTGTTTGGAAAGCTGCCGGCCACAGCAAATTCAGACGCAACGACAAACGAACGGAAAGATAATCATCAAAATTTGGTTATTTACTCTTCGTAATACACCTAACAACTCATGTAAATTTCATGAAAATTCGTCCATAACTTTTTGAGTTACGCATACAGTAGTACTACAAAAATAGGCAGGCAACCAAGTAGATGAGCGGAATTTCGCCAAAAGTTAATCATTGTGAATTTCGTAAAGATCCGTCCTTAAGTTTTTGAGTAATCTTGGTGACAAATAAAAAGACAGACCAACACGACACAAATATAACCTCCTTGGCGGATGTAAATAAAAATTATTACCTCATTTGGATGCAGTTCGCAAGTTATTATGGACACAGCACCCTGAGGTATTTAGTCACAAATCTGATTTGAGAGGAATAAGAAGAAGCACAATAACTCAAAAAATTCTGGAAAGATGTTTATGAAATTTACAGGAATTGTTAGTAATGCTAGAAGACATAAATGATTAAGTGTCAGTGATGATCGGTTGGTCCGTTTTTGTGTTTGATTTACGTTTGTCACCATGCTTGTAAGCAGCATAATTCAAAAAGTTATGAACGGATCTTTAAGAATATTAAAGAAACTGTTAATACAATCAAAAGGCACAAATAAATAGATTTAGGTGTTGATAAAATGAAAATCATGGCTTCAGAACAAATTAGAATTTTTTGATACCGTGGCCTTGCTAGGCGGCGGTATGCGCTCTCAGAGTGCTCTGGTTCTTTCTTGCTTTCTAGGGATACACTGTTTCAGTGGCAGTGATTACAAGAGTTTTGGAGAGCGATGAACACAATGCTTCAACTTACTTCAAGTTCACTAATTAATACCAAACAATAAACAGTTCTCGTGATGAACAAGTACCTGATCGAAGAAAATCATTTAATATGAAAAAAGTAAAACACGAACACAGTTGTGCATTACAATATAACTCATCCAATTATTCAACATTTTTAATTCAACACTAGAGAGCATTTCACTAACTTACTGAAGTTAGTGTGAGGTGAAGGATATAAGGAAATTTTGTCGCTGTGTAGAAGTTAAGGAACACCACATAAGATGTCCAAACAGAAGATATCAAAAATAACTAATATTTAATGAACATTCTCTTACTATGTATAACTGCTGCGCAGCTTTGACTACAAGATCTAATCAATTTATAGGAAAAATGAGGGAGTCAACGGCCCCAACTCCTTCTGAAGTATCCTCCACAATTCTTCTTTCTCTGCATTTTAGGAGTTCCTACTGTGAGCTCTATCCCCAAGTATTTTCCAAATGGTGGCAATTAGATTTAAATTTGGGCTCTAGGGCGGCCAGTCCATAACTGAGAGGTTTTGCTGTTCAAAAATAACGTTAAGCTTTCTAGTGGTGCGGCAATGAGCATAAGCTTGCATAAAAGTGGGGGGTTACAAACTTGTGGCGCGTATGTAGGCTATAGAAGCAAATGCTACTGTAACAACTGAACCTTCGGCTTTCACTGCATCATTTATTACATACTAAACGTGCATATGTACTGTTAGTGTCAAGGGAAATTAAGTTTGAGGACTTACTTTTGCTCCTCCAGTTGCAACGACTCCATTAGGTTCTTATTACAGTATATGTAGGTTAGGAACAAATCATTTTGTGTGTACAAAATTCATCGTGTAGTTCTAAAAGAAATGATTTGCCACACAACTGAATTTTTCGCACCTCTCTCTCACTTGACACCGTATAGGACTTAGCCCAGGGGATCATACTGCCTTTATCTCTTGATACCTGCTACACAAGTGTAAATCGTTACAATTTTTATACGTTTTAATAGTCTTATAAAGCGTTTCAATAGGTAGTAGGGTGCTTAAGCTTTGTCTTCTTTTTTAAGTTTTCCAATTCGCTGTCGGGGCGTCCGGAGGTGGCTTCAGCCAGTCCGGCACACCGAAAGCCCGCGAGGCTGTCAGCCGAGTGGCCTCGTCCTCCGCTATATGGCGTCCGGGACAGCCAGCCGCTAGTCACCTCGAGGCGTGTGCTGGCTCCGTTCCTCATGCCCACTTGTGAAGACGTCGGGGCAGGTAACCTGGTGCCTGCTCTCTCCGGCTACACTTGCATCGACATCAACTCTCCCAGCGAGCTTTGCCTCGTCCTTGTATTGGAATAATAATAAAAAACTGCAGGGTACAGAGCGCAGCCTCGGCCATGGCAACCAGGCCATTGGGTTGTTCTACACCTGTTGAGTGTTGGTATGGGCAATGTTAGGGTGGAGCGAAAAAGGGGGGTTTTGCAACTTTTTTTGAAATGTGACTTCCAATAGAGATATTATTTTGCCAAAGTGCCTCAAAACAATCATGTTAAAATTATAGAAGTGTAGATGAATATTTTGAGGTGCCCCACGAATATTAAATTTTGTAAAATTTCTAAAATGCAATAATCTATAGCTACATCATAATTACAAACTGTGAAGCTACATCCAATACCAAAACTATTGTAATAATTCATAATAGTAATAACATACTCAACTCTGCAATGTCTATTCAAGCATCTTCAGGTGGTATCATGCGTTCTTTAGTTTAGTGTAGTTGCTTATAATTGTGTAATCAACTTTAAAACATGTATAAATGAATGTTTTGACTATCCAGCACTTTAATTAATTCCAACAGTCTTGGGGCACCTCAAGATGCTAGATTTTTGGAAAACCCTTTCAACATAATCAATCCTATACAACATGGCAACAAAATCACACCACTGGAAAAAATATTTCGAAAGTTTGTTTTTTCGCTCCACGCTAAATTGGGCATGGCATGGCGTCCAAGTCTGCAAAAGTACCTGACTCCCTACGGCAGAAAAACAAATTCCCAAGCTACAGGGTGCAGAGCACAGCCACGGTTGTGGCAACCAGGCCTTTGGGTTGCTCTGCACCTGTTAAGAGTGTTGGTATGGGCTTGGCATGCCGTCCAAGTCTGCAATCATACCTCACTCTCAACGGCAGTGGAATCGGGAGCTCCTATTGGTAAAAAACCTCGGGCTAAACTGCGAGGAGCTCCGCACTGCAACCCCCCTTCTCCCCTACGAAGTCTTGCCATATATGATTATCCTGCTAGCAACCCGGCCAAGGCAACCGGGGGAGGAGGGAGGGGGGGGGCAAGGCACACATGTTGCCACCGTAATAGAGGGGTTTGCCGCGGTGGGGCAACACTGACCTATGCGTCCGCAGGACGCAGCTTTCAGTCGGCCACCGAGCTTTGACTTGTGAGGTCGACCAGCTCCTGCCAGGTGTTGGGTACGGACCGGGCATGGCGCCCAGGTCTGCAAAGTACCACACCTCCGTAGGAGCAGCCGCAAAAAAAAAATAATAAAAAGAAAATCTCATTTGCAGGGTGTGAGACTCACACCTGCCCTGGTGACGCTGATTCTATGGCTGAGGCTATGGAGGTCGATCTGGGGTGGCGGTGCAGACTCATTACCTGTTGCGAGCGTTGGTATGGATTTGGCATGACGTCCAAATCTGGAGTGCATCAGTACCTCGCTCCAACAGCAAGGGATAAAAAAATGGCTGTCAGCCACAGTCAAGGGCGTGTTTGGGGCCTTTGACCGGTTTGCAGCCCTACAATAGGGTGGGGGCCGTCGAGCCCAGAAGGCTCGAAACTAGATAATAGTAGGAATCTTCCAATGAGCACTTCTGCAGTGGTGAGCGAAGGCAGAGTACCTCTGTCGGTAGCACTTAGACTCGCATAGCCGAAGCTTTTCCATGACAGGAGGACAGGTCAGAGTCGTCACATTCGTATAAGACAGATAAGTACTCTTTCAGAATTTAAAAATTTGTTCAATTTTCCAAGATTTGTTAGGCATTTCATCAGTCTTCATGCAAAATCTGAGCCGAGTTCGCTGCTAGGTGTTTCCAAGAAATTTAGACGAAGTCTGGGATTTTTTTATATAGTCATGCCTCCTTGCCTCCATCCTCCTTGGGGCCGATATAAGGCCGGCCTGCACCCTCCAGCCTCACTTGAATTTATGAGACGAGTGATCACTTCACTTGACTAGCCTCTAAAAAAAAGAAGGGCTTCGGGATGCCAAGAGCCTTCAGAGGTACTCTGCCTTCGCTCACCACTGCAAAAATGTTCATTGGAACATTCCTACTATTTGCACTGGTGAGCGAAGGCAGAGTACCTCTAATCGTAGCACCGATATGCCCACAGCAGAGCGGTTGCGGCACAGGAGGGTTTTTTGGGACTCCCCTGCATGGAGGTGCCGCGCAATACCCAAGGAGTAAGCTCAATAAGTTATCAGTCTGAGGCCTGAGCGCTCTGCTCTGCAGTCTACCCTCTGTGAGGCAGGGTCTCTATTACCAAGAACATTGCCGTAGAGGTAGATTGCCTTTAGTGGTTTACCCGTGCTTGGTTATACTACATTGATGGTCAGGTCAGGCCGTTTCATCTGCTATCAGACCGTCATGACTGTGTCTTGCCTATGTGCCAAAATTAGTTTCTTTTCGTTGTTAGGGCCAGACTTCAAGCAAGCCTGATATATGCGCTAGTCTCTGGAGAAAAAGCCGGATTCTTACAGAATTCCGAGTCCGTGTATGAAGAGTTCTGGTTACTGCTGGACTTGGACCGGATCTGCCATTTTCCCAAAGATTGAGTTCGCGGGATTGGCGAATGATTGGTTTCACTTCCGAGGGCTTTTGGGCAGGACGTGGGAACTCAAAGTTCTACCTGATGTGATAGTGAAAAAAGATGTGCAAATTTTTTTTTTTGACCTTTGGTCAAAAAACAAGAAGTCCTCCTCTGGTACAGGAGTGAGCTTAGGCCTTATCCAGCTTCCAGTCTTAAGTATCTATAGGTATAGGTGGTGGAACTTATTTTTAACAAGTCTCATCCCAAAAGGTGATAAGAACAGGAGACATAACTGGGCTTAGCCAACTCTCTAAGGTCTAGTACAGGAATACGGAGCGAGAGTTGTTGATGATCGGAGATTGAAGGCGCCTTGGCCGAACCGATTTTTCTTTTTGCCATGGTCAAAGACCATGAACAAAAACGATGAAACCCTGCTCTGGTATAGACTTCACCCATTCCAAGTCCTGAGCCCTCATAGGTATAAGTGGTGGGACTCAAAATTATTTTCTAAGTCCCATACCGAGAGGTGACAAAAGCAGGGTATACATATATATATAATTGGGCCAATCCTCATCCTCAAGTAGACGAAGCAGTGGGATGTGTCGCCCAAAGAAAGAATTTTTTTTTGGCTAGTGGCCAAAGAACCATGAAGGCCTATTTTGGTTCTGGTTGTAAGCTCAGGACTTCGCACATTTACGACCTGGGCCTTCATAGGTATAAGTGGTGGGACTTAATCACCGGAGAAGTGATAAAGGTATGCCATATCTCTGAGCTTACACTCACCCTCGAATAGACGAAGAAGTGAGACGTGGCGCCAAAGTCAAGATTTTTTATATAGAAGCCAACCCCCAATTTACCTCTTGGGCTGTTGTTCTTGCATAGCACAAAAATCAGGGAATTAACACCTGTAATAAGCCTAGCCAATGGACTTAGCCATTTAACCATTTTAAGGTCTTTGTCCTAGGACGCAGGAGTCCTCAGCGAAAACTGACGCCCTGCCTTGGACAGGCTTTAGCTATTGTCGAAATTCAGATTCTGCATAGAGGCCAAGACTTGGGCTTATGTGTAAAGGTCCTCAGTCGTTAACCCTGACTGGACTCAGAAACCGCATACGGTCTTAACCCGTATAGGGCTTGGCTATTGACGGCCGTAGTGGTGACGGCCCGTCTGAATTCGCGGTTGGCATAGTCTGGATGTACTAATGCCTCCGATTCCTGTGCCGGCCTCTCAAGACAGTTGTGAACTATAGTACTAGCAACTTATGATTTTATTCAGATAGCTGAGTTCTCATTCCGGACCCTAGTCGCTCGGGATCCCTCGTGTTCGACGGGGTCCGGGTTGTTGGGTTTCGCCGCTCACAGACAACGTCTGTGTAAGGCGATATGGCTGTTATGCGTGGTGGCTTAGGACTTAACCCAAATCAAGTGCTGTGACCCACTTCGGTAATTTTGCAACTTAAACTTGCGACGTCGTCTTCTTGGGAAAGGAGTGACACGTGTTGGTCCGGCCATTCAGCGGGCCGACTCTTGACTATCCTACTTAGCCTTTTCCATAGAGCCCTGAGATGTTGCACGGCAAGCTGCCATCTTCGCCCTCGGGCTGGTTAATCTCACTTTGGCCCTGAAAGATTATGCGTCTCTGACTTTTTTTCTGCAGGGTAGGTAGGCTGCATTGCCCCCGTACGTTTCGTGCGCTCTTGCCCAAGAAAATTAACTTTTCTCGGGCCGAGCGCACCACGATAGTTTACGACTTCTGTTGATGTTGTGAGCGAGAAAACAAGCTCTCCAGGAGACGCATCCACTTAACACGCTCTTTTCGTTTAATGGTGATATGTTGTCGGTTTCAAGATGAAAACTTGACTCAGGATCAAATTTCCAGCGGATTTTTGGACCTGAAAACGTCCGCTTGAGACTGTCCACTAGAGTTAGCGCGGACTCTGAGGGCTACGGCGCGCTGTAAACTTTAGGTTTGCCTTTGTAGTAGTTGCTCGGTAGGAAAATAACTGCTTCGCGTCTATTCCCTTCATCCTTATGTTGTGCGTATATGGTAGCCAGAACCTCATCGAGTGTATCTTCTTATGGTTTTCTTGCCTTGCTCGGGTCTGCCGGTCTGCCATCGGTCTTGCCCTTTGGCTGTTGCCCAACGGTCTTGCATTTCCCAAAGCACACCTGTAAGGCATTCCCCAGGGCTGAGGCCTTGAGAGTGCAGTTGCGAGGATAAGAGGATGATGTTGCGAAGGGGGAAAATCGAAATTAAGATGCCCGATGTTTACCTTCTTGCTGCCGTTTTTTCCTCGCTATGTGATTGATGGGAAAAATGCGCGGTCCGAGGATAGTCTTCTCCAAACAAAGTTCAAAGACGGAACTAAGACTGTAGGATAATTCGATTCTCTCCGGTAGTCCTCTATCGAGAGACTGGATTTAACTTAGAATTTGGGTCATTCTTGGCAATCTAAATACAGCAATGCCAAGAGTAGTTTTAGGTAACAGGCTGTTGCTCGTCATGGGTTGTCCGTAAGACTTTCAGTCGAAAACCTTTGGCTTTCTGCCTTCCTGGCGTCAGCCGAAAACTTTGGGCATTTAACCCTATTTGTGGTCTTCCGCCTGTTCTGCAGCTGGTTGCCGCAACAGCTTGTCATGGAACTTCTGGCTCTAACTCCCGCTTAGTCACGCAGGAGGAACGCTCTTTCTTATTAAGACTGGTCCGTTGGTCCAAAAGGAACTGGCAGCTGAGGGCTAGGCCTCGGACTTAGGCTTGTTTGTGCGTCAGAGCCCTTATGGCATCTGCTGGAGGAAAATTTTATTTTCCCTGACCGAAGTTCGATCATATGTTGCCTTGATGTCTCCCAGGAAGCAAAGAGCGTAACGGGAGGACTCACGAAAAAATAGCAGCAAAAAGTGACGTCACCATCGACAAATCTATGGCTGAGCAGGCTAGGAGCAATTTAACTAATTTCATCAGAAAAAACGTCTTAAATTGCAAAATTTATCTCTAGCGTAGAAATAAATGAAGATAATATATACTAATTTAGCAATTAACTATAAGAAATTGCAGTGCATGTTGATGGAAACTTTCACAACACTAGCGCCTAATTTGTACGCTTTCGGCGACTCAATTTAACTTCTTTTTCTTGATTGAAGAATTATTTACACTTCATATATTCACTTCACAGTACTCTTCACAGAATATATCTATTCCTTACCAACATATATAAGCACCAATATAGCTAATTCTGTACGCGAGAGAGACTACAGTAACAGTTAGCCATTGCTCAAACTTTCTGTACCTGGCGACAACATTTTACGATATTTTGCAGCTCAAGTAGCTGGCCAGTCTTGAGCGGGAGACTGAATGAAATAAATCGAAGAAATACGATGCTATGTTCAAGAAAACCATATACGAAGGTCTGAGGTCCCACACCTAAAACACTTCGACCCGTCGATGTGATGTAAATTTGCTACGTGCGGTCACAGCTATGTTTTATTTCAGTCCTATTGAGTCCTCCCGTTGCATTCTTTGCTTCCTGATGTCTCCGGTCTAATCGTTTAGTGGACGCTGACGAGACGGCAAGATCGAGGATTATGCCGTGGATCCTGCGGATTCCCTCGATGCCAGAATTGTGTAATACTTGATCGTTTAAAAAACTTCGTAGTGCACAAATAGGTGAACCGACCCCGATTAAGGTTGTGTGTTCCTTGTCCTCGCTAGTTCTCAAGGAATTTACGTCTTTTGAGCTGAATTCCTCCAGAATAAAGGAGGGCGTGCGCGTAGTAGTACGGAGGAACGTTTCGTGCCCGTATGACTACACGCCCGCAGTACGGCAGAGTCTCTGCCCGGAATTTTTCCTGTCTTTCCAAGGTACGGGCGATCCTTAAAAGAGGCTCTCCGATGTAGTCACCCTGGGCCGCATTCGGGGAGAAAAAAGGGCTTCAACGACCGGGGGAGTTGTTCTTGACTTCTTTCCGCTTGGCCTAGGGTCCAAGCCTATAGCGGCGGCTCGTTGGCCGCTGAGACGCAGAAAAAATCTGCCGTTTAGTCGTTGTCCGCTCCGTTAGTTCTACTTCTACAATGAAGTTGGTTACGTCTGGTAGGCAGCCGCTAGGTGGCTTGAGTGGAACCTTCTCTATAGCATCCATGGCGCTGTTTCTCTGGAGTTCCTGCTCTCAGGATGTTCGTCGCCTGGACAGGCCACTGCGTATAGCTCCTAACGCTTCTTATAGATAGTAGCTTATGCTTGCCCAGACACAGATCTCTAGCAATTTGGCGGCCCTGAGACCAAACAGCACAGCTACGAGGCTTAAGGAAAAAGCAAAGATGCCAGAAGCTCTTACTTGCCCTTCGTGGGCCAGAACCATCCACTGTGCTTTAATATCTCCCTTTTTTAGTGGGGGAGGACTCGGCCTCCTGGCTGCAAAGCCGAAACTGTACCGCAGTGCTAGGAGATTGTCGGACTATGCCATGGTCCGCGAATGTTACTACACCCGGCTTGCTCAGAGCGTCTAGGGGAGAGAAATCTTAGAACTGGGACTTATTACAGAAGAGTCACCGCTTCGGGGGTCTCTGCGTTGTGACGGTGAGCAGGCTGTTTGTTGCCATAACGTCTCCGGTCCGTATCTCTTTCGAGGTGTAGGGCCTTGTGCTTACCGAGATTGTGACCAGTCCGTGCTGTACTTGAGCTCTCTGCTAGTTAGTTAAGCTCGTCGATTCCGTGGGAGGAGCAAAGGCGTAGTCTGTGCTGCCTTCGAGGTTTTCAAAACAGGAGAGAAAACGTCCTTTTCTGCCTCTCCAACTGGAGGCCTCTGGACGAACATGGGAGCTTCCCCTGCATGGACAGCTATTCCCGTAGCGTTTTAGCTGTCTCATCCGGGACAATCATAGTAAAATTTCTTGTAACTACAGGCTCGCCGGTCTCAGCACTGACCCCAGTTGCCTGGCTTTTTACGCCCGACTAGCTGTTGGCTTAGTCTATCCATCGGCACGGGTACCAGCGCCACAGGTTTCCCCCTAGGGGGGTCCGGGGAAAATTCCGGATCTAGGCGGGTGCTAAATAGGCCATTTTCGGCCAGTTCCGTGGATGGTATTTTTAGTAGCCAGGCTCTCTAAGAGCTTGGGGTTTCGACTGTGAGGTACCCTCCAGGCCCTGGCTCTAAGGCGCAGAGGCGAAGGCCCTGGTGGCTAAAAACCGCTTATAGTGCACTTGAGTGTGCCCCGCGCAGTATACGACCGTATACCAAGGCCACATTAGGTGAAAGCTCCCCGGAGGTTTTGGGTTATATCTGGGGCAGTGCCCCGGAAGAAAACCCTCCTTCCGATGTGTGTCCAGATCGGGAAGCAAAGGGCGGTATTCCCGGCCCCTGTTTCACCGAAACAAGGAGAGCCCTGCCAGAGGCCTCAGTCCTCCCTGGTTGCATCACCAAGTTCAGGATAGGTGCGGCTGAGGCCTTGGGACTTTGGACCCATTGTAGTTTCTTAGCCGCTTCCACCTCAGAAGGGTTAACGGAAGGGCCCCTTTCAACGAGGGGCCGTAGCCAGGTTCGGGAGAATACTGTGCAGTAACTCTGGGAAGGCGAGTCGACCGAACCCAGAAACAAGAATTTAAAGTGTGTAGGGACTCCCACTCGGAGGTCCCACAGGAGTCAAGATTATAGCAGCGAGGGCTCCCGCCCCTCGCAGGACTAAGCCACGGCTCCCCTGAAGCCAATACTTCCGAGCACACTGGGCTACATCCAGGCCATGTCAATGGAGGAAACTCACCTAGAACGGAGGGATCCCTCTTCAATGGGAAGCCGTAGCCAGGTTCGGGCATGATGGAGCTGTAACTCCAGGAAGGCAATCGCTAACTCCAGGAAGGCAATCGCTAACTCCAGGAAGGCAATCGCCCGAACCAGAAAGCAGGATATTATAGTGCGCTGTAACCACCACTCGGATGGCCCATAAGAGTCCTGCGAGGGTTCCAGGACCCTTGCAGGACTATGCCGCGGCTCCCCTGACCTCAACGCTTCCAAGCGCACTGGGCTGCATCCGGACAAGGTCAACGGAAGGGCCCCGTCTGGGTCGGGACCGTAGCCAGAAACCAATTAGTGTAGTAGTAGATGCTTGTCGTTTAGTCTTCTGGTTGAACATCTCAGCTCCTCCTCCAAAAATCCGTTTGAGTTAAAGCTAACCACTGCTCGTCAAAAAGGTTGTATTTAATTCACCATTATTTCAAGTTTCATTATTTTTCAAATTTGGGTTCCAACTTGAAATATTCAATAACCCCACGCTAGACTCTTGCCAGTTTCTAGCAAACTCCAAGGAGTAGCAGAAAATAAGACTAAGCCCACCTGGTGGAGGGAATTTCAAAAGAGAACTCCAAATTCAAAAACTTTCAAAAACTTCGAAAATGAAATTAAATTTGAGAGGATGGTTTCAGTCACTGAACGTTTTATTTATATTTCAAATTCAGATTCCAATTTGAAATATTCAACAACGCTGAAAGCAACATACCAGAAAGGAAGATTAAGTCCACTGAGTGGAGGGAATCCAAAACAGAATACTGAATTCAAAAACTTCGAAAAAGCGAATTAATTTGACTGCATAGTCGCAAAAATTTAGAGTTTTATTTCTTTTACATGTATAGATTCCAATTTGAAACATTCAATAACCAAACGCTAGATTCCTCTCTGCCTCTGATAGCTGGGTTAGTATACCAGAAAACAACACTAAGTGCACTGAGTGGAGGGAATTTCAAAGGAAAATATCGAATTTGAAAACTTTCAAAAACTTCAGTCTTACGGCGATGTTAACAATTTACTTCGAATTGAATTTAAGTTAAAGTCTTCCAGAAGATTTACAGTTATAGTCGAAAATCGAATTTTGAAAACTTTCAAAAAGCTTCAAATATTTCGGCGGAATTAAGAATTTACTCCAAAATGAAATTAAGTTAAAGTCTTCCAGAAGATTTTTTCCAGTTATAGTCAAAAACCGAATTTGACAACTTGCAAAAAGCTTCAAAGTGTTTCGGCGAAGTTAAGAATTTACTCCAAAATGAACTTAAATTAAAGTCTTCCAGTTATAGTCGAAGACCATTCAGTATAAGTGCCATCAGAGCTTGGTAGCGCTGGGACTAAGGACAATAACTTCAAAGTTCCAAAGTCGTCAAGGTACAAGGGACCTCAGAATTAGCCTAAGTCCAAACCAGGAACTAGGCTAAGTGTAGATCAGATCATCCATTCTGAGGCTAAGTGTCAACAAAACCTTCCATTCTGAGGCTAAGTGTCAATCGGGCCTCTCCATTCTGAGACTAAGTCCAAAAGGTTAGTCGAAAAAAATTCTCTAAGTCAATAGGGATGGATGAGAAAATTTTCATAAGTCCCAAAGGCACTAGCTGAAATTGAGTTAGAGTCCCAAAGGTGGGATCCAAAAAAAGATTAAGGCAATGGGCGCTGAGAACTGGGAACTTGAAAGTTAAATCTTTAATTTGGAGGAGGAGGAGGAGAGCAGCTGAGATGTTCATCCTGTCGCGAGTCGTCAGTAAGTGAGACTGGTCGGTGAGTGGAGTGAAGAAGAGGAGAAATATAGACGATAGTCGGAGGGGGTTAGTAGGTAGAGGGGAAAATGGAAGAATGATGAAATAAGAAAATAGGAGGTTGAATGACCGGGCCGTGCCGGTTTAATTAGGGTAGGTTATTTCATTATGTTTCTGTGTGGCTTACAGTGGAAAAAAGTCGTCAGACCGTTGGGATGTATGTTGATCGGTTTGTTATTATTGGTTGTGTTGGAGGTTATCTGTAGAGTGGTTCAATGTTGTGTTGTGCTGATTGTCTGCTAGATGGCAAGTTATGCTTGTGCGTCTGTCCTTCGTGTGGTGTTAGTTTGTTGATGATGTTGTGGGGTATTATGTCTTCGATGTTTTCCCATATTGTTCGGGCTTGTCTTTGCAGGGTTATGTTACTGGGTTGGAGCTTGCTTAGTTCATGAAGTTCTATGGATCGTTTTTGTTCCCTGAGTGTTTTGCCTGTGATGTACCTTGTGGCTCGATTTTGAACTCTTTGCAATTTCAACATTTGTGAGGTAGAGCAGAGATGTAGTGGGATTGGTGGATATATGAGAACAGGTCGGACCAGAGCCATGTAGAGTTTCCTTTTGTTTTCT
>LQNS02278160.1:3232538-3243300 GCA_001587735.2 Parhyale hawaiensis
AAGTACGTGCAAGGCAGTCTGGGAAGTTGGCGGTTACTATCTTGTATTTTAATCCGTCGTGCCATACTTTATCAAATGCTCGGCTTATATCTCTCAGTACAATGTCTACATTTTGGTTATTGGCTTTGGCTGTTGCTATCATTTCATAAAATTGTGCCAATGCTTTGCGGGGGCCATGTTTGGTCTTGAACCCATGCTGTCTGATATTGTGAAGTGAGTCTTCATTAAGAATATATTGTAGTCTGATGTTTATAAGTTTTGCGAATAGTTTGGCCTGTAGGTCGACAAGTGAAATCGGGCGGTAGTTAGTGTGTGATAGTGGACTTTTATTTGGCTTAGGTAAGAAAATTATTATTGCTTTTTTCCAGCTGTCCGGAAAATACCCCGTAGAAAGACAGTAGTTCATTATGATGCAGATGTTGTTTAACATGTTCTCTGGTAGATGGGTAACTTGCGGCTTTCTGATGCCTGAAGGTCCTGGAGCCTTATTTTTAAATGTGGATATTGAACTCTTGCATTCATCTATTGTTATTGGTAAGCACGCACGAATGAGCCTGTCAGTGTCACTATGTGTGTGGGGTTGAGTAATAGGGCGTAGGCGGTTGAGATGTTCTAGAACTGTTCTTTCGTGTGTTTGATCAAATTCTCTGTTCTCTTCTTCTGTAATTTGAAAAATTTGCTCCAGTATTCTCTGAAAATGGTTTCTTTGTCTTCGTCGCTGTGTAGCTGTTCGTTATTGTGTCCTTTTAAGTAAGTGACTTTGGTTTTTGCGTTATTGCCCATGAGCTTTTTTGCTGATGACCAGTATCTCTTTGTGTCTCTTTGGATGTCCATTCGTTGTATGATATTGTCCCAGGATTGTTAGGATAGCTGCTGATATTCTCTCTGAATTTGCTGTCTTAAGGTGCAGTGTAGGCGGTATTTCTCCACATTTGGTCCTGTTGTTGCTATATCCTGTCTCAGTGCTCTGTACTGTATTTCGATGAGTTTGAGTGCATGGTTGGTTTTCGGATGCGGGAGAGTGGTGTAACATGTGGTGAGGATGGTTTGTGAGCTTGCTGTTGGTATTTGTCCTGTCCATTCATCTATCAGATTGTCAACTTGTTCCTTGCTTTTTGCAGTCTCGGTGATTGGTGGTACTTCCGACAGCAGTCTTTGATAACTGTCCAAGTCTGCTCGTTTCATGGATGGTCTAGGTTTAGTTGGAATCTGGATAGGTGCAGATGAGAGGTAAATGATCGCTTGGTGTTAGAGTGCCAGCTTTACAATGGAAGTTGTGAAATGTTTTGTGGTTTCCTAAAATTATGTCAGGTGATGTTGTGGATCGGTGCGTTATAAGTGTTGGGAAATGCGGGCCGAGATGTAATGCATGTCCTCTGTCCATTAGTGTTGCGAGTGTTTTCCCCCTGTTATTTTTATTCTCGTGTCCAAATCGTGTCTGTCTTGCATTTAAGTCCCCTATGATATATACTGGATCTTGTTTGGTGAGTTGTGAGTAAAAGTCACCGTAGTGCATGTAGTTCTGTCGAGGTGGAATGTAGGCGGTAAGTATATGTACATTTTCTTGTTGAGTGTCTATTGTGACTCCCATCATGTCAGATTCAAATCCGTCTATTAGTCTGTACTGAATGTCATTACGAATGGCTATGGCTGCTCCGCTGTGGATTGAGTTGTCATTATTAACTTCATGTACATTAAAGTTGAGTATTTTTATGGCCTCGTGCTCTAGTACTCCATGTGAGTTGATCAAGATGACGTCGGGATTTAGTCTGAGATAGTAGTTAGTCAATGCATGTTTATTTGTGCTCCAATGTCCTACATTGTGCTGAATTATCGTGAGCCTAGTTGGGTGTTCGTTCGTTGTTCTATTGCTCGTTGTATGTGCGGTCGCGTTTTTTCCCTGCCATTACGGAGCTTTTTGAACGAGTCTGGTGATACGTATTTGATATATTTCTGTTGTTCACACAACTTTTTGCGCATAATCAGCTGTTCTACTAGTTCAGGTGACATGTGGGGGTTTGAGTGGCTTATTTCATATTTCAGTTTTCCTGATTGAAAGTAAGATTTTAACTTGGCGGGGTCTAGATCTGCTTTTTCAGTTTGTTTATCATCCACTACGTATAATCTTATGAGGTATTCTATGGCCTGTGTGATGGGTCGAGGTTCCCTTGATGAGCGTTCCCTTTCTCTGTTTGGATTTTCTCTTGTTTTGGGTCTTGTTGGTCTCCATTTGTTCTTCCCTGTCTTTTTCTGTTCGCGGTTTCTTTGAGCTGATGGGATTGGCCTTTGAAGTGGGATTTCTGGGTCTTCGACGTTGATTCTTGTGCGGAATAGGTTTTCTGAAGGAGGATTCTCTGGGAAATTCATTGGGCTATGTCTTTCTCGGCAAGCATACGGTTTAGTTCAGCTTTATAAGTCCCTCCTCCAGTTGCCATGTTGTAGAAGTGTGCGTGGATTACCATTGCTGCAATGTCAAGTTGAGCGCTGCTGCCTATTTCAAGGATGTGAGTGGTAGGTGTTGTCTCTTAGATTACCTTCTTTGTTATATCAGCAAATGTCTGCTCTTTCTTTTGCTTCTCTGCTGTCGCTGCTTCTTCCTATTTTTCTTTCATCTTCTGCTTTTTTATCGGGAAGGCCATTGCCATCGTCCGATGTGGACCATCGCAGTTGAGACACTTTTTGATGGAGGAAGAGTATTCTTTGAAGGTCTGACCGCTGTTGCCACATTCTGAACAGAGGAGTGTTTGGACGGTGCAGTCTTGCGTTGCGTGATCTTCATATCTGTAACTCTTGAAGCAAAGTTGCAGGTTGTTCTCTTTCCATTTGTGAGGGGGTAATTCTTACGAAAAAACATTTCAGTCCTTTTCGTAGAATGCGATCTGCTAGTGACACTGTGCTGCACTCAATTTTGAAGACGTATGTATATTGCTTGATTTTAAAGACTCTATTGATTTTAAGCCAGGGTTGTTTATGTTTTAATTCAGTTTTTATTTCCTCAGCTGAGTGTTCTCCGACGAGAGGATCTACTCGCCTGCAGAAAACGGAGCGCCGGGCCTGAACGTCTGGGGGAGCTGTGACGGTGAGTCCCAGTTGTTTAAGTTTGTCAGTGAGCCGTGGTTCCAAAATAAGGTCTGCATCCTCTTTTCTTTCAAGAAGTAGATTGTAGCCGTTGTTCAGGGGTCGGATTCCTACTATTGGTAGCCTACGTTGTATTCACCGGATACTAGTCTGAGTATGTCGTGTTTCTGTGGTCGGTGTTGTGGGTCTGTGAGTCTAAAGAGTATTTTGGAGAAGTTGGCCATCGTGCGTGCCTGCGTGTGTGTGTGTGTCTGTAATCTGTGAGGTTAGTCGGGAACCTAGTGGGGGCCAACCCTGGGTGACCCCAAGGAGGACCACACCCCTTAACCTGCCGTCCCCCCTACCCTAATGGGGTTCCCCTTACGGTCTGGCAGTCTGGTAGTGTGGCGTCTACTCTCCTTGGGCAGGGTTCGGTTGGTTAGTAAAAGAGTTAAGAGAAAAATTCCTCACTGACACTCACCAACAGGTTGACAAGATGAGATTGACGCCGTTCAGATGGGCAAAAACGTACTTTTCCAGTAAAATGATTATACTAGAGGCGCATTCAGCAGCAAGTAACGTTGACAAACAACCTCCGTAGCGTATAGCAGTCGTGAGACTGGAGGGTGCAGGCCGGCTTTATATAGGTCTCATGGAGGAATAAGAAAGGAGGCAAGGAGGCATGACTGCATAAAAAAATGAGACTTCGTCTAAATTTCATGGAAATGCCTAACAGTGAACTCAGCACAGATTTTGGTATGAAGACTGATGAAATACCTTATAAATCTTGGAAAACTGAACAAATTTTGAAAATTCTGAATGAGTACTTATCAGTCTTATACGAGTGTGACGACTCTGACCTCTCCTCCAGTCATGGAGAAGCCTCGGCTATGCGAGTCTAAGTGCTCCGACAGAGGTACTCAACCGAAGCAAGCCACTGCAGAAGGAAGGTTGCGCTGGCCTCTCCCTAAAAAATTTTTGCTTTTGCAGGGTGCAGAGCACAGCCTCGGTTATGGGTGTCCATGCACCCGTTGCGAGTGATGGTATGGGCTTGGCATGGCGTCCAAGTCTGCAGTAATACCTCACTACCAACGGCAGTGGAGCTCCACTCGGCACAAAGCCTCGGGCTATACTGCGAAGAGCACCGTACTGCAACCCCCTTCTCCCCAACGAAGTGTTGCTTTCTACGATTGTCCCGCTACTAAGCTGGGCCACTGCGAGATGCAGATCTCAGCCGACTTCCAAAATTGGCCGGTGGTCGACTAGCTCCTGCGGCGTGTTGGGTATGGACTGGGCATAGCGTCCAGGTCTGCAAAAATACCACGCCTCCGCATGAGCCTTCGACATACTGTATAGTCACGTCTGTGCTTGTGAGTTTCGCAGGGAACAGACTGTCGGCAGCGTCAAAGACTGTGATCCTCATCATTCCTCGTATTTCCCTAATGAAAGGACAATCGAGGAACACCCCGCCCTCTGAACGGCGGGTCCGTGCTATCTGTCTTCCTTCTTGGATCTAATGCGATTGGCCCAGAATTTATATCCCAAATCATTCGCATTGGGGTTAATCCGCTCCACTTCCGCCACCACGTCACGACTCTCTCACGATCGTGCCACTATAATGAGCCAAATCAACCAGAACTCCGGCCTTATTTCACTTATGAAGCAGTCGGGGCAGGTCATCTGGTGCCTGATCCCTCGCATGGGCACGTTAACTACGCCTCTCATTACTCATGAGGGATTGCCAGCTGCGGTCGCCCGCATCTTCCAGCATAGGTGTAGTTGAAGTAGTTCTCTACTATCAAAGCCATCCTCGCCAAGGCAGTTCCCTATATAACCGCGCTAGGTTTAGTTGCTTGGCAGGCAGAGCACAGCCTCGCCCATTGCATATCACCGGCCCCGCTATATGAGTCGGAGCTCTCAAGCACCGTTTGCCCTCGCTGTGAGTTCGACTTCTCTACCGCACATCGCCATCGGCACGACCGTACATTCGTACCCGCACCAAAACCAAATCTACAGATTTCAGTTCTATAACGCAAAAACGAATTCAACATCGTTGCACGGAGACTATTTATATTACCACTGCCACTACTGTCAGTTGACCCGTGCTGAACGCACTTTTCTGGAGCCAACTCCTTTGAGGTTATCACGGAGAGGGCTTCTCAAATTTCCTACGCAGGCTCTTCGATCGAAAGAACCGCTGAGTTCTACGCAAGTAGACACAGGAACTATGACAGTTATGTCTCAGGGCCAACGCCTTGAAGAGTATCCTAAGCTTGGCCCTTCCCAGCAGATACTTGTAGGAAAATAGTTTTTAGACCTCGCGCCTAGGAGTAATTCCCCAGCAGGAGCAGGCCTCGACACCTCCAGACGCTGCGTACACGGACCAATACAGACCTTGTGCATTACAGATCGCAGATCACGTCTAAGACTATGTCCAGAACGAGCCAACCTTACACGCCTAGCCGGAGTGCACAAGTACTCCTTAACGGCCCTTACGATCGACCTAAGTTTCAAGTGGGCGACTGCGATCTGGTATAACCACATATGGGCACTTGCGAGCGAATGAGCCACATCAAGGTTACGGAGTTCTGCATCACCATCAACTTCCAGTCCTGCGTATATTGGCTTATGTTGCAATTATTTCCCCCCTAAACTACACCACCTTCGTCGGACGGCACAGCGTCCCTTCATAGAATTGCTCTACCAGGAGTCTCAAGACAGCAATACTCACGAGGTACCAGCACACCAGCGCGGTTTCAGTAATGCAGCAAAAAGGGCTGCGCTATCTCAACACATGCTCAAACCCGAGTTCAGGACGCTCGTATATGATTACGTGAATTACGTCCAACAATCCTCCTTGCACGACAGGGTCCGTTTAGGAGGTAGCTCATCGCGCTACCAAAAGAATATATACACCTACGGACCCCACCTCGGCTTCCGAACCTAACAATCACCATCTTGTAACAATACACCCTTAAAACTATAAGGCACTGCGGACTACACCACTTCAAAGTGTGAAGATTTATGATCATGGTGTAAACCGGGTCATTGCTAAACATGCTCCCCTATTCGGCCTCGCAAGACCCACGTGAGTGTACTCGACATCTTTACTTCCCTTCCGTTGTAAAGTTACATACAAACTGTGGGACGTAACGCATCTGGTGCCTGTGAGACTTCAGGCCCTGCGGTGAATCATTCCAATACGGTTGTTTCCCTTTACCGAACCGCAGTTCTATCATGAGGCAGAAGGCGACCGTTAACTCTCATTATGCTCTCAAGAGCATGCCCAGTCTAGGTAGATACTGTATCCCAGCACCTATATCAGTTAGACCTCTCCGACTATTAGGGACTTCAAGACCCTTACGGCAAGACCCCACAGCACTGAAGCGTTGCGAGCGATCTCCTAGTCCGTGCATACCTCAACTTGAGGGAGCCATCAGTATCATCAATAGCCTTTCAGTTACTTACACCATATCATCCTCACGATAGCCCCGAGAATCAGAATGGCTACCACCAGCCACCGAGTCAACGGCAAAACCGCATCACCGTATGGTTTCCCTGCCTAGACATCACAGAACTGTGCATCTAAACCCGGTATTTATACACTACACGTGTTTTAAGGCATCCTGATGCGGGAGCCGCTGGATTGTTTCCTTTCTCTTCAGTGATTTGCCCCAATCCCCTCAGCAGGCTTAGGTCGACTGTGTGTATGACGTCTACACTCAGCTACACATACCCGGCGCCGCGATAACACTGCCGCCGTATTGGATTCATCCAGAATACGGTGGGGCCATTCCGACGGATCAGATGAGCTTGGGCCCCAACCGACACAGTGCTTTAGCACTGATGAACTTGATGAGGTGAACAAACACACCAAGAACCGTTCAAGACCTTTAAACCAACGGAATAATCCTACAGCTTGCACCCTCTCCAGGGTCTTCCCGAACCGGGCTTAGCAAGTCAGGAATTCGTAGTTGATTCCTGAGGGGCTCACAGCCCTGAGGTGCTCAGAAGTAATGTACATCACACCAACGGAGAACGACCCTCCTCAAAGCATGAGTACGTGATAACATTAAAAATTATATCAACGCGGGTTGACTAATTGAAATCTCTCCGCGTTTGGAAGTAAACCCTTCACGCAGTATTAAATTAGTTAGCCTGAACACGACCACAAGGTATCTTCTGGAGTCAGTCCGCCATTCCAACCGACAGGCTTACCTCTCTGATTCACCCAAATAGACCACCGAGTAGGGTACATTTCACTCTCCTACTATATAAGCCGCTTGGCGCCTCACCTCTAGACAAAGCGCAGCCTGGCAACTACCAACTGGATTGAAACCTAAGATTGCAAGAGCAAAGCAGCAGCATCTATGCGCGGCAATAGCTTCAGAGCAGGTCCACCGTATGCACGTCTGTGTAATAAGACTCCACGTACAACCCATTGCATCGTAACAAGACATCATCGCATCCCACCTATTAACCCCAAAGAGTGAACAGCCTCATACACTCGAGCCATATCTAAGCAGTACCTAACGAAGTAGCAGACCCATCATCGGGTCCGCTGATGAACTTAGGCCGACGAATGCTCATCATTCGCTTCGGGTTCCCCAGCTAACTCCCCTACTGTGGCTTATTAAAACGAGACCTCGAACCATGCTTGAGCTCTCGCGTCGATCCAACCACCATGTCCCCTCTACTCCCTTGCGCATGAATACCGGGCTACCTAGCCCACCGTTACCTAGACTTCAACCTTGCTGAGAGAGTCGATATAGGCCTTCACTACGGTCATGTCACCAAAACGAGTACAGCGTTGTCACAGTTCCTTGCATCTGGAGATCCATGTCCCGTCTGTACTGGCTAATTCCCACGCTATTGCGCCTAGAGAAGTTAGGGCATGGTTTGACCCGCCCTATAATAGATGCGCCTCAACACGATCACCATCAGTAAATCAAAGATAGCTACCTCGAGAAGGTACGCATAGCCCCAAAAACAGAGGTAGCCTAAAGGTATGGTCCCTCAAGTATGCCCTTAGATGGCTAGACTCCCACGCAGAAAACTTTAATCTACAACCTGCAACATTGTCCCTGAATAATATGCTATTCGATGATATCTCACTACCAAATTTAGGTAAACATCGAAACAACTTTCAAGTTGCTAATCCGAGCAATCATTCGGGAATAATAGTACATAGGTATCCCCGGTATGACCCTACCGGTTACTCCAGGCAGCGTCGGGAGGTTGACTCCCATTCTCCAGTTAATCACTTCCCCTCGGGCTACCCTTAAATGTTTCTTCTCGGCTAACAAACCGTGATATGTTACCAAGCCCCTACAAACCCACCTTAACGGCGACATCCGTCGGCAAGGGTCGCGTAGTTCAAATTTATATCATCCAAATTAACTGCGCAGTCACCTCGGTGATAATACCACCTGAGTCAGGAAATTCCCCCGAGGAACGACGACTCTATAGTACACGACCAAAATACTATATCCCGCACGACGCCTAACCAAATAGACCGTCGTGTGTTCTGTCAGGGGCCAATCCTGGTACGAGCTCCGTTAGGAACATTAGGCTAACGTGTACCAGCCTAGTCCTATGCTTACCCAGGAATCAATTAACTGCAGAAGCCTAGCTGTGGCCCATATGAATACAGAATGCACCTAGGAAACATAATTCTCGTCGACCACGATCTGAATGACAAATCTACACCCCAAAATGCTCTCGAACCTCTACTCTCAGCTAGAAATCCCATGACTTCAAGCATGGAAGCCGAGCGTACCTAATATGGTAACCTCAACCTGACCCTTTTACCCACTGGCTTAGCGCTCGTGGTTAGGCTGTTACCCCTGTTCTCAGGCGCGCGAGCGTTGGCTGAGCGAGAAGACAGAACTCTATTTTATCGCCTACGGCCCTCTTGACCCCGGTCGACCCTAACATCAAGCTCACGAGAGACAAAGGTTTGTGTGCCGTAAGTCGTACTTCCGAGCTATTTTTAAGCTACAGTGTACCCCACCCGACGCACAGGCAAACTGCAAGCCACCAGCTGCATACTGACAGCGTCTTCCCTCCCAGAGTATTTAAAACCTAAGACCAGAAATTTATCTTAATATAGAAAGCTAGTACCGTACCTTAGGTACTTGGACCTTGATGGTAGCTACTTTAGTAATTGCCTTTACACCTTGATCCTTGGTCGCTCCCTCTACCGTACTATACCCGGGCCGTGGTTAATAGGTCCTATACGGTGTCAAATGAGCGAGAGGCGAGAAAATATGCTTGTGACCTGCCAAGGGCAAAGGAACACACCCTTTTTCTCACCGTAAGCGCATTTGACACCGTGGACGCCTCCCTCCTCCCTGTCGCGACCGATTCGTGCTTGGGCATGAGGAACGGAGCCAGCACACGCCTCAAGGTGACCAGTGGCTGGCTGTCCCGGACGCCACATGGCGGAGGACGTAGCCACTCGGCTGACAGCCTCGCGGGCTGGCGGTGTGCCGGACTGGCTGAAGCCACCTCCGGACGCCCCGACAGCGACATGAAAAACTTTTCAAAAAGAGAGACAAAGATTAAGCACCCTACTACCTATTGAAACGCTTTATAAGACTGATCAAACATATGAAAATTGTAACTATTTACATTTGTGAAGTAGGTATCAAGAGGTAAAGGCAGTATGATCCCCTGGGCTAAGTCCTATACGGTATCAAGTTCGCTTATGGTGAGAAAAGGGAGTGTTCCTTCGCCCTTGGCTTGTCACAAGCATATATTTTTGTAAATAACAGCAAGACAAATCACTAGAGCGTATCTGTATTTCGTATTTAAACTTCTTCCAAAATTCGATAGATATACCACACAAACACGCAGCTCAAGTGTTAGTTAGAATTCCAGGAACGGCACTAATATTTGTACATTTCCTCTTCAATGCTTAAGTTTAAAACCGAATTTATCAAGAACATTTGCTTATCCTTATCATCGAATAAGTGAAATCTCTATGAATGAAAATATAACATGGTGTAATTATCAGGCAACCGTATAATGTTAGATAATTAACAATACAAAGAAACCCCCGAACTTTCCTGGAGGCCAGATAATAAAGGTCAACAAAAGCATGACAGATGTACACTCGCGCAAGCGTTGCAATCAGTTAATTTACCCCTAGAGTTATCTCTCTATCTTTTTTATGTAGGTATATTATAGTTCGGTATCAGTTCACAACACTTTATCATTTTTCAGGAGATGAAAATCACCATCGCGTTAAGTTACCTCCCATATGTAACAGTCCATTGCCGCTAACAAAAGCTACCTCCCATATGTTTCAATCCATTGCTGCTAACAAAATTTACCTCCCATATGTAGCAGTCCATTGCCGCTAATAAAAGTTACCTCCCATATGTATCAGACCATTGCCGCTAACAAAAGTTACCTCCCATATGTATCAGTCCGTTGCTGCTAACAAAAGTTATCTCCCATATGCTTCAGTCCATTGCTGCTAACAAAATATCTCGTAGCAATGCTGGATCATTGCTTATAATACCACTTTTGTGGTAAAATGCAGTTTATGTAGCTAGTAAGCCCAGCTTCTAGACCAGTACTAGGATTTACCTCTCTGTCAGAGTTAGCACTTCATCAAGATGTAAAATTCTAGAGGAACTGGACAAAAGAAAAAATAAATAAACAAAATTAGTTGAAAATTTCGCCATTTCTCTAAACG
>LQNS02278160.1:3246047-3257634 GCA_001587735.2 Parhyale hawaiensis
TGTATATAGCTCCAAACTGATATGCATCTTTCCCCTGATGACGGCTGAAGCAAATTCATGCCGAAAGCTTGGGCACATTAAAAATATTGTCTTGAAGAAGTTTTTATTTAACATCATGGAAAAAGTGTACTATAATAATAACAAGTGCCCCCGGAGGGGATTGGGCACTGCGACCACGGTCTCCTCCGGCAAGTGTCCCCGGGGTTGATTGGGTGTCGAAAGACTTCCCTCTCATCGCCCGATATATGCCATATATGAATCGTCTAAAAGGGACACTATAATCTGCGTTACAAAAGTCAATTCATAAATAAAACCAGTATACTACAAACAAGATATGTTCCTTTTCAAATAAGAGTATGAACATATACAAGCAGCTAAATTGGCAAGAAAGTCCAAGAGACTTGTATATAGACCCTTAATTGGGAAACTTACTGTCCTATATGCACCCGCTGGTCCGGACAGCGAGTGCATATAGAGAGTCCCTCCAAATATATTATTTGGATAGTCCTATATACTAATCTTTACATAACAATACCCCCTGAAGGAATTGTAAATGCCAGATTAACTAATAAAAGCTGCCAATATCCAGAAATTCTGAGATAAAACCCCACAGAGCTCATGCCTAAACTAACAGACAGATAAGACCCTAGCCGTTGGAGGTAAACTTACAACAGCTCCTTGTCAATAAAATTGATAACAGTAAACCCCTCATCATTCTTAAACGAGTTTACGCGGCCCTGGACGAGGTCCTAGAGCCGGTTTTTAATACGGGGAGAGCTGCAGAAAAAAAAAATCCAGAAATCTTAAGAGCCATACAGGAGCCCACTCTTAGTATTCATACACAGGAGTGAAGCTCCACTAAAAAAAAAAAAAAATCTGAAGAGTTACCAGATTTTAAGAACTCCTATACTAACACTCATAAATGAAGTGTTGAAATGTTGGTATAGCTAATACAACTAATACGACAAGTCTAGGCTAATATACTAGACTAAAGTACAGAACAGCTACCAACAAAATAGCTCTTATACCTACGCAAGAGAACACCTTGCATAGTGGCTAAAGGATACAACTTAGTACAAGTCTAGACTACATTACTAGCCTAAGTACAAAACAGCTACTATCAAGATAGTTCTTAGACTTCCATAAGAGCACACCTTGTTCTTTTGGCTAAGTAAAAAAAAAAAAAAAATCTGAAGAGTTAACAGATTTTGAGAACTCTTATACTAACACTAATAAATGAAGTTTTGAAGTGTTGGTATAGCTAATACAGCTAATACTACAAGTCTAGGCTAATATACTAGACTAAACTACAGAACAGCTACCAACAAGGTAGCTCTTATACCTAATAAAGAGAACACCTTGCATAGTGGCTAAATGATACAACATAGTACAAGTCTAGACTACATTGCTAGACTAAGTACAAAACAGCTACTATCAAGATAGTTCTTAGACTCCCATAAGAGCATACCTTGCTCTTTTGGCTAAGTCGAAAAAAAAAATCTGATCCACAGTAATTATCAGCTACAAACGAGCAGTCTCAGAGTTAACAGATTTTAAGAACTCTTATAATAACACACATAAATGAAGTTTCGGTATGTCTAATTCAACTAGTACTACAAGTCTAATATACTAGACTAAAGTACAGAATAGCTACCAACAAGATAGCTCTTATACCTGTACAAGGGAACACCTTGCATAGTGGCTAAATATAAAAATGATACAACATAGTACAAGTCTAGGCTGCATTACTAGACGGAGTACAAAACAGCTACTAACAAGATTACCTTGCTCTTTTGGCTAAGTCCAAAAAAAAAATCTGAGACAAAATAACTATTACCTGCAAAGGGAACAGGTTCAGAGTTAACAGATTTTGGTACTAACATACACAAATGAAGTGTTACGACGTAGTACAAGTCTAGACTACAATGCTAGACTAGGTACAGAAAAATGACTAACAAGATAACTCTTATACCTATACAAGAGCACAGCTTGCATAGTTGCTGAGTATAAAAATGAGACGATATAGTACGGGTCTAGACTACATACTAGACTAAGTACAGGAAAACCCATAGCGAGATAGCTCCTATGCTTACATACAGAGCTAACTAAAATTATAATTCTCGCACATGCACAAGCGAAATGTTCGTGAGCTACTATATAGTACAAGTCTACATACTAGACCAAATACAATCAACTACTATCACACAAAGATAGCTCTATTAATTACCAAGAACATATCTTGGAAATTCGGCTGGATAGGACAATACAGTACTAGTCTATAATAAGGTACAAGACTAAGTTAAAAATAGCTACAAAGATAAGATATCTCCGAGCCCAACACGGAACTATATTCTGTAAATTCTGCAGTGTACTATGATACACTACTAGTCTATATCAAGACCCAGGGAATAATAACTGGAGAGCTAGCAGAATTTCGAGCCCCACTAGCAGTACTAGTGGGGGTGTACTAGTACACTAGTAGCAAGTACACGCCAGAACCCATCATTATCTAATTTATAGATAATACTATTAAGTACTATAAGTACTAAGGCACCTGGAAAGACTTTCGGCCATCTTTATGGATATAAAGGAAGTCCGAAGCAAACTCTCGAGCGTAACTAACCTAAGGTAACAGACAAAAAGACCGTTGTTAGCAACATCACTCTTAATTGCGAACTACAATCACCCTTTTGGGTTCTAACGTGTTAAATAACATACTACCTCAGCCTGATTACTTCGACACAGGCCGAGCCTATGGCACGCTAAAACGAGAATGGGAAATCATTACCAGGTCCAAAGTCTTAGACATTCAATGTCACACGACATTAAAGAGCCAAGTATTGGCCCAAGACCGAGACAGGAAAACAAATAAACTTAGGGCAAAACTTACAAATAATCAGTGAAGGAAGACATCACAGTCCCAAGGGAAGAAAACGAAACCCGAACGAACACAAGTTTACCTTCTGGTTTCAGGTTCAGATGGGAGACCGAGTTTCGGACCCACAGGGAACCATTCTAAGCGTCTACTCAGGCACATACAATCAGATGGGCTAGGCAGAAGGAAAAGACGACGTCATTGAACCATCCATATCATAGACGTATGATCAAGCAAGGTCAACTTAGTATAAGATCTCGATCCAGAGTTCCCGGGTCGTACTAAGGCCCCCTAGCCTTCCGGTACTTAAGTGACCAGAACTTATACCAAGACCACAAGACTTTGAATAAACTGTCTTTGGCCATCAATATCCGGAAATTGATCTGAGCGATATAAAAACTCTACTCGAACAAGCCCGACGCCCTTCATCTAGATGAGGTCGGTATTGCGGGTGGAGAACTATACATTATTCCGGAAGAATTGAATCTTATTAGATAAAGACTTCCCATCTACTTGGGATCACCACCCAAAATATAGGACCTACCCCAGTTCCATCTGGGACAACCAATAAAAGTCAGAAGCGGGAGGTGAAGTCCTCCCCGATGATGAAGATCTGGGGAAAATCGTATGATCGGAGCAGAAGTTATCGTACACCCATTCGCACGAAGTTTGACTCGACCACAGACTAAAGCAAATACCGTTAAATACGACGACAAAAAGAGATGCGAGCATCCTTCCTACTATTCGAATGTTAAGAAATAACAAACATTCGGGACCAATCCCATAAGTTAGCCCGGGCAAAAGCTGTCGCAACAGCCCAAGACGATGCTAATAAGGGAAGCAGAATAAGTCTAATATAGACTAATATGTTTATTCCCTTCACAAAAGTACAGTTACTGATCCAAACTTTGAAACTACATAACTCCAGGTTGACTGCCGCTCCTTCAGTATAAATCGACCACTCACAGAAGTTTTTGTCAAAAGGGAGACAGAACCAATACTCCCATACCTACCTTTCTCCATGAACCTGGAGCACAATGAAGAACATCCACTTAACGAGGGGGAATACCCTCTCGACTCGACCCCACAACCCTGATGGTCCCAAGATCGATTTTAGAGATTAAGCGACCCAGTACCAGATACTCTCTAAGAATCCAGGGGACGGAAACTCGAAAAGATCGATACCTTACATCACACCCAGAGATATATGGATGAGCAGAAAGTTTACCCTCTACAATCCACCTGAAGGCTCAAGAAATCCCTTCAGTACAATCAAGAAGAAGGTAAATTTACACCCTTTCGGAGAGAGCAGGGTAATTACGAAGCAACAGTACAGCTCGCGTTATGGGTTACCGACAATTACGGTAAAGGGAGTCCAACGTGGACAGAAACTGACCCATAGTGGAACGAAAGGTGCCACGAATAGTCGGATCTCCTCAAACTTGCCAAGGGAACCATTAGGTCACCGAAACCCTGCTGATAAACGGCAGGGCCTCCCCGGTAGTCTACCTCTACGGCGAGTAGAATCAACTAGACAAAGACAAGAGGGGCGTTATTAGCGGGACTAAGCCCTACGATGCCCTGGAGGAAACTTTTCCTCTAAATGGATATCGACCTGAGAAACGACTATCCTACCCCTCTCGCAATCGATCCAACTACCCGGGCCCATTCCAGGACCACACCAATACCCAACCTTGCAGAGGTCCAGGTCCTAACCCTCGAAGACACACAGGGTTAAACCCCTCGAGGACAACCAAGAATCAACGTTACACATTCTAGATCGGCAAGTTGACCGAGAACAAGGTGAAGCCGAATATTCTCATAGCTGTGCTGTATAGCATATGACTATGTATAAAGGAGCACCTATATACATCTAGAAACTGATGCAGATATATACGAAGTCTCGGGATTAGAAATAACCTCCAATATCCTAAGGGAACGATCTTACACCTAAAATCTTTAGAGGCAAGAAAGGAAACGGACACGGCCTTAAAGAGACGAACCTGAAAGAGGAGTCATAGAGATCCATCTACCCTCCAAGTTGGAGAGCCTATACGACGATTAACAGAACGGGATACGGAACGAAGTGGCTCGGATCACATCTCCCCAAAATCGGGAAGAAAAAGCATACACCACCCGTATAACCAACACACAGCTCGTTAAACGGGTACACCATCGTTAACCGAGAACGAGTCCCCCAAATAGACGAGACTACATCCGCTCCGGTAAACGCAGCAAACCAAAGTTACCCAGTGGAACAGAACAAACCGGGTATAACAGAGAAACAACGGACTCAAACGAAGTCAAAAAACCACCGAATGCCTGAAGGTCACAAGAGAGAGCACGGACGTGACCTAAAAACCTCTCAACCGGCCCCTTGTGCCTAACCTGAGAACGAAAACGGGGTCCCCGTAAGGGGTAAACCAAGAAGGTACAATCGGAAGCTACAATACGATTCCTACAGCGAATCTCTCATACAAACAATCAAAAATTGAGATACTGACGATCTTCATAAAATACCCCGCCAAAGAGCCTTCCGAACAGGAATTTCGACGCCCCGACAGATACCCACACCTGACCAGAAAACTGAGAGCTAGATAAACCGGGTCTCTCTCTCTTAAAAGACACCTCGAACCGCCCTTGAAAAATTCTCTACCCACAAAGAACGAAACTAGTTACCTTACTTTGAGAGTGTTCGGGAGAAACCCAGGTGACGGGGCTCACGTCATCCCACGCGTGGGGAGTCACCCTGCTGTCTATCTTCTATGGTGCCGCAGTTTGCGACCAGGAGAGAGAAAGCAACGAATTATTTCCACAGAGCACGCAACCTCTGGCCACTAGACTACTCTATATCCGTCTCATATGTGGATCCAGCAAGGTCTTTGAACACTACAATTTTGATATCAGTGGCGTCCTGAATTGGTCGAGACAATTTGTTAAACAAGCTTCTCTCCCGTATAGCAAGCTATTAGAATAAGTGAGGGCCACAGCCGCCCATCACCTCGGCTTGGGATACAAATATCACAGGTCCGTCCAGTTCGGGCGGAATGTCTGTCGACAATCCGCTCATTCACACTCATAGCGATTCGCCTCAGAATTTTCCGAGCATATATGCCCGCAAATCGTTCGAATCGGAATACAAGTGCAAACGGCGGAATTTGTGGGCCTCGAATGTTGGCCGGGAGCGATCGTGGAGCACATTCAACTTACTCAATTCCTTCTTGTAAAAGGGATCTCCGACACCGATACCGCGACAGGCCCCGAGATCGGTAAATTACCGACCCGACGCAGTCAAACCTAACCAGAAAATCGGAGAACGGAAAAATAGCAATCCACCCCGTTCTCTAGGAGGAGGCATGAGATAAACTTACCGGAACAACTACGACTACCGACGTTAAGACGAGAAACGACTCTCAGACGCACTCATATAATATATTCAGCAATAATATGAGGCAAAACGATAGCAAATGAGAGAGCGCAATTTAAAAGCAGCCTACCTGCAGGCTACACCTGAAAAGAGGAACATCAGAGAAAATACTAGGCTCCCATACCGCTTACATAAGCCAACCGGCCTACAACCAAAGAACAAGACATAACTGAAATTTCAAATCACGAGAGAACAGAGGAGTTCCGTAGAAGCCCCACTGGGGACCAACGGAGATGGACATACCAAGCGAGGTACACATGAACCAACGCAAGAATATACTAACGGAAATTCAGTCACAAGAACACAAAATATAAGGAACAGAGCTCTAAATAGTCACAAGAACATAAAATATGATAAGGAACAGAGCTCTAAATAGCACCACCTCCAGTACAGGAGCCGGAAAACCCCTCCGCTGCTAAAGCTGTCGGTAGGTCGTGCAAACGACAGAGGTACTCCGGCGTTAGCGAACCACTGCAAATAGTCCGAATGTTCCAATGAACACTTTTGCAGTGGTGAGCGGTAGCCAGAGTACCTCTGGAGTACAAATACACCCCAATACCCGTCCGTTTTCCGGACTCTAAAAATCGCTCGTTTAATAAGTGAGGACTGGAGGGTGGTACACCTACCTATATAGTGGAGTGGGAGCTCTGCTGGTGCAGCTGCAGTAGAGAAGCTGAGAAAAAAAAAATCCAGAGCCAGGGGCTCACTCTTACACCTACAGGAGTGAAGCTCCACAATTTCGACTAAGTCGAAAAAAAAAAAAAATCCAGAGTACCTAATTCTGTCATTAAAAAGAGTGTGATCAACTCGGAATGATCCTCCTGTCTGGAGAATGCACAAAGCATGCGAGTTGTGGTGCAAACGACAGAGGTAGTCTGGCGTTAGCGAACCACTGCAAAATATGAAAGCTTGAAGTGCAAACACGTAGAGCAACTGTTTATGACATCCTTTGATATTTGCAGTAGAGTAAAATTATTTCCAAATATCAAGTAAAATAAACTGTCTGATGTTGTAGCACAGAAGCTTTTAAAATTTGTGGTATGCTCGAACTGTAGTGAAATACAAGTAAACATCTAATGGAGTTGTTAACTAAAATTATTTGGTATACTCACTTAGTGACAACCCTAAAACTAGTAATAGGAGTAAAGATGGGGCGAATATTCGCATCTGCAACCACGGAACATCTGCACCTTTTTACACTAAACTCATCCATGGTGCCGAAAACTGCAAAGCCTCATTTAGACTGAAATGTGTGCAAGCACCGTCCCAGTCAACAAAGCATCATCTAAGTTTGCTTCCCGTGTGCTGTACAAACGGTCGTCGTGAGAGGGGTGTGTGTTTGTGGTGGCGCGAATATCCGCTTCTGCATCCACACTTTTTTTTAAGCATCTGCGAATGTCGAGATGGTAACATATGCAATAGCATCCGCGGATGTCAGAACGCTTAAAGATCTACGGATGTCCAAAAAATGACATCCGACCCATCATTAAGGAGTTGAGCAACATGAAATTTTTTTTGCAGGGAGTCTGGATGGTTGACCTAGATATGACCAATGCCAAAAAACTATAATTAGCCGGCCATAAAAAATGGCGGTGATAAATTTTTGTTGTTTCTCCACCAAATTTGAGGCAGAAAGACTTGAGTCATAATAATAATAATACTTTTTTTAGTTAGTCCGGGGGGTGACTGAGATGTGATTTAACTTCGGCAACACTGAAGTGATAAAACCGTCATCCATTCACCTTTACTCACCTCTTTGCTGCCTCCCGCGACCAGGGCAACCCCAAGTAAGGGAGCACCAGACCAAGGAGGCAAGCACATAAAGTGATGTAATGTAGGCACCCTTGAAATGATGTAATGTAAGCACCCATGAAGTGATATAACGTGAGCACTGAGCACCCATGAAGTGGTGTAATTTAGGCACCCATGAAGTGATTTAACTCAGGCAACCAAAAAGTGATATAACGTAGGAAACCATGAAAGTGATTTAATGTAGACAACCCTGAAACGGTGTAATATACATATGCAGTTATGTGAAATGATACGGACAATCATGATGTGCAACTTTAGGTGGTTCCAGTGTTGAAGGGTTGTATCAGCCCAAAATAATATCATTTACCGGCTGTCTTGGTATCAAGTAGTAGTAAGAAGCCTCTGTTTCCGAGTTGACCGACATCAGAAGGAAAGAACAAGGGACATTAGTATAGTTATGTCGATAGAAACGGGGAACCCATGCACGAAATTGTTCCCAAACTGGATCAACGCCCATGAGATCAGCATGTCAGGAAAGAAGAGGAAGAACAGTATAAAGCATGAGCAAGTAGGAGTATGAAATCGGGAAAGAAGCAAAGTGGGCACGAAAGACGTCTCAAAGGCCTAGCTAATGGCAGAGGTAACCTACAGGAGCCCCTGAGGTTGCCGGGCCCCATAACATAGGAAGGCTATCTTGGTACCTTTATCTCATAGTTCAATTTGTATTTTTAGTTCAGTGCTACCAATGTAGTATTACTATGGTTTTAATTCTTTTTTTTCAACATTACGGGGTTTTCTTAACCTCCTCTATGTTGCAGCTATTGGGATGAGGTCTACTGAAAGATATACATACATCAAATCCATCATTCGAAAAAAAACTCTATGTGATATTAAAGTACATTACGTGTAGTATCTATGAGCCAAATTTTCTATGAAATTTTGATTTTCCTAAAAATTGTGATGAATTTTCAATTACTCTTGGTGTTCGAAGGTATGATATACATATATCGCTTGCTGAAGATATGTGATTGCGAATTTAGATTCCTGCTGTGTAGCGCATTCTTTATGGTATGACAAAGATTAATCTTTGTTTGAGGTCTCTGTGAATATTAGAACTCATTTTATTACCACTTACATAAATTCGCCTCCAGGCCCAATTGCGAGAGCCCCGATTTTAGTGTCCAGTCAATTAGTGTGGTCTACGGTCAATACTATCAAAAGGCACAAATGATTAATTTTGGTGTTGCTACAAAGAAAATCATACTCTCAGTACCAATTTGAATTTTCGTTACCGTTGCCTTGCCTGGCGGAGGTATGCGTTCTCACAGTGCTCTAGTTCAGTATGGTTTTATTGTAGTTCCCTTCCTATTGCTGAAAGAAAATCCTCTTAATAAGCATTGGAACAAGGGATCTTCTTGATATTAGCTGATTCCACTATGAACTTCTTTCATTTAATAACTGTAGGTTACCGGTATGCCATAAGGTAGCACTGAGATCTTAAGACTTTGACACTCTGTTCCTGAAAACAGCAAGGCCATAGATTGAATCTAGTTCCATTGCAGAAGATTAAATAAACATATGGTTTGCAGACCTCGTGAGTTTTATTTAGCACTATTTTCATATGTAATTAGCCTGATAATACAGTAATAGAAGCCGCCAATTTCTATGTTCGGCAGCGGTTAATGATATGTTATTTTTGTTATATATACATATATATATATATCTAGAACCAGAATTTAATACTTTGAAGCCATGGCAAGAGACAAAAATTACAATTATAAGCAGCAGAATGGACGCTGGGGACGCTGCATAACGAAGAGCTTCTAACATCTCAAGATACTGACCATCGCATCTAAATATATGTATAAATGTATACTCACACAATTATATTTCATTTTTTACTATTTATAATTTTATTATATAGTTGAACTGCATATTATTCAAAGAAAATTGGATACTTGCTCAATTAAGAAGCACATTCTGCATTGTGCCGACGGAGCGTGAAGGGACCATTCTCGTGACGTCATCAAAACGACACCCAGGTCTGCTTTTTTGGGAGGCCTTGACAATGGCCGGAGCGTAGCTGGAAGAAGATAGATCGGAACGATCTGGGGAGAAGAGACTCCTCCGCACAGGGAGGGCATAGATAGCCCAGAACCCTACTAGGGGGATATGCAGCTGCCGCGGTTGCAACAGCAGAGGTGTGTAGTGAACTCGAGGCAGTGTGGTATTGCTGGTGGGGGGGGGGGGGAAAGAATCCCCCCCACCAGCAGGGTTGCGGAGTCGGAGGGTTCAAGGTCTGACTCCGACTCCTGGCCCTCCAGAATTTCCAACTCCGACTCCTGGTCCTCAAAATTTCCCGACTCTGACTCCTAGGTCCAACTAGTAGATATTTGATGTAAACATAAAACATGTCCAAATAATTTTTGCTAGTACAGTATAAACATATAACTATCAAGTTAAAGATGCTAGGTGTATTGTACACATACAATGATATTTTGCATCATTTAGGATATTAAAGGGAGGACATGAGGACATTAAACAAATTTTGGTAAAACTAATGCACCTGGTACATTATGTGAGGGGGGGGGCCAAAATACCCAATTTTCTGTTGATTGTTCTGAAATTTACATAGTTATGTATTTTTGAAAAAGAAACACATTTTACTCCTACAATTTCTTTGATTTAGGCCTTAGTTTTTGAGATTATGGAAGTATATACAGTATAAAGATATACCTATGCATATTTTCTAAATTTCAAAGGAATAGAACTCAATGACTATTCATGCTACAATAAAAACAATGACAGTTTTGGAATCCTTGAAACATTCTTAACAAAACTACTGACCTGGCTTCTCCATTTTCTATTCTGTCCAATCACTACCTAACTAAAATATAGGGGGAAAATCGGTTTTGGGCTGCATTGAAAAAAAGGGCAGAAATGAAAAATCCTGCTGTATAGTTTTCTTAGGAATGCTTCAAGGATTCTAAAATTGTCATTATTTTTATTGTAGCTTGAAAACTCATTGAGTCTGATTTATTTGGAATTCAGAAAAAATGCATGGGTATATATTCATATATATTTCCATTATCTCAAAAACTAAGGCCTCAATAAAAAAATTGTAGGAGTAAAATATGTTTCTTTTTCAAAAAATACATACACTATGCAAATTTCAGAACAATCGTTAGAAAATTGAGTATTTTGCCCCCCCCCCCCATCTCACTTAATGTACAAGGTGCAAAATTTTTACCCATTTTTTTTAATATCCTGATGTCCTCAATTTAATGTTCAAACTGTTTCAAGGATTCCAAAACTGTCATTGCTTTTTTCTATCATGAAAACTCATTGAGTTCTATTCCTTTGAAACTTAGAAAAAATGCATATCTACAGTTAGTCTATATTTATAATTTCCCATTATCTGAAAAAGGAAGGCCTAAACCAAAAAATTTGTAGGAGCAAAATGTGTTTCTTTTTAAAAAATACATATACTATGCAAATTTCAGAACAAACGGTTTAAAATTGATCATTTTGCC
>LQNS02278160.1:3371135-3401372 GCA_001587735.2 Parhyale hawaiensis
CTTGCTGACTGTGTTGTAGTTTGTTTGTAATAGTGATTCCCAAGTCACGTTGTTGGGTGACAGGAGCCAATTCCGTCCCATTCATTTTCAATGGAGTTGAAGAGTTCACGAGCCCTACGTGCATCACTGAGCATTTGTTGACATTGAAACTCATCTGCCACGTTGTGCTCCATTCCATGAGGTGCTCAAGGTCTTGTCGGAGCTCGGCTCTTTTTGTGTGGCAGGATGACATAGTTCTGTATCATCTGTAAATTTACTGATCTCGAGATTTGATGTAAATTGAGAACAGAAGTGGGCCAAGCACGCTACGTTGTGGAACCCCTGATCATACCTGCGTTCAGTCGCTCGTTTCTCCTTCGAGCTTCACTCGCTGTTGCTGACACATAAGCCATGCCCTGATCCATCGAAAGTAGTCTCCCTGGATACAATGGGCTTCCAATTTTTTCATTAATCGTTGATGGGGTACTTTATCAAAAGCTTTTTGGAAGTCTAGATACACAAGGTCTACACCCTGTTATTCATCTTTAATATCCGTAACTTTTGAGAAAAAGTCCAGGTTTGTTAAGCAGCTTCTTCCATTTCGACAGCCATGCTGACAGTCGGGTATAAGCCGACGCATCCTCAGGTGGTCAGTGATGCGCTTTTTCAGGAGGCGTTCGACAGTTTTGCTGACGACCGATGTAAGACAGATGTGTCGATTGCTGCTGGGGCTTTTCTTGTCCCCCTACTTATGTATCGGTATCACGTTAGCTCGTCTCCAATCCTGCGGAACTTCTCCCGTTCTCAGAGACCGATTAAATATTTCGAGCAGTGGCTTCACGATGACTGGAGCCATTTCTCGTAGGACATGGGGAGTAAGATTGTGTGGGCCAGTGGATTTGTGCACATATAGGTGGGTCAGTGCTTGAAGGATCTCGATCTCCGAGAAACTACATGTGTTTAGAGGAGCAACTTGCATCGGGGCTGGTTCAGGAATATTCGCAACATTTTTAATAGTAAATTCAGAGGTGAAATAGTCGTTCAGGATTGTGGCTTTGTCTCTTACGTCATTGGTGATTGCACCGTCAGCTCTTTTGAGCGGACCTATGGTTTCTTTTTTATTCTTCTTTCATTTACACATTTATAGAATGCCTTTGAGTTGCGTTTTGCCATAGTGGCTACGCATACTTCTTTTTCCCTTTTCGTGGTCCTATTTCCCGTACATCCCGACATGCCCTTATGTGACTGGCCCTGTTCTGCTCTGTTGGATTACGATTCCAATCTTTGTAACGCACTTGTCGCGTTGCAATGCAGCATTTGACTGTCCGATTCATCCAGAGGGGATAATTACTGATACAAACTCGTTTATTTGGAAGTATCGTTCAGCTGCACTCAGGATACTTGCTTTCAAAATATGTGAGCATTGTTCAACACTGGCGTCTCTCATAGTGCTTTCAAAGTCAGTTGTTTCTATTTCAGTTGCCATTCCCTGAAAATTCGCTCGTCGATAGTCTGGGAGCTTCAGATGACTCGCATTAGCGGTGAATTCATGGTGAGTTTTGAGCGCAAATTTAATCAAGTTGTGGTCTCCAAGCCGGTCTAGGATGGCTAGGTCAACAATTCAACTATCAGGAGTGGAGAGAACCAGATCTAGAATATTACCGTATCTCGTAGGTTCATTAACGTGCTGGGTCAAGTGGTGGTGGCTGAAGAGTTCCGAGCAGTTTGCTGCCTGGAGCTGGGCTGCACAATGTACTCCAATCAAAGTGGGGGAGGTTGAAGTCTCCCATTAGAATTGTTTCATTCGGAGTATTCAGCGCATTTTCGATCTTCTTGTAAAGTGCTGCGTCAGTTTCGGCGGAACTGCGAGGGTTTCTATACGCAAGCATAATATTTAACGACTGTCGAATGCCGAGACGAGCATGGGTAGTGATAAATTCATATTCTTTAGTAGCTGCAAAACCTTAACAGAGGGGATTAAAGTGTGCCTTGATGTATATGATTGAACCCCCTCCTATGCCAATTTCTGTGGGTCGGTCTATATTGAACAGTTTGTGACCTTTCAATGCGACCTCTGCTTCCAGATTCTTATTGGAAGGGTTAATCCATGTTTCATTGAGTGCGATAACATCATACGCAGGAGTGGCTGCTATAGCTTGCAGTTCATTCTTGTTTGTTATGCTCTGAACTTTGCCAAATAAGAATTTGACCCTAGTGTTTGCATTGATTCTCCGAGTCAGTGGTACGTTTCAAGTGTCCGATTGGTGGGAAACGATTGGGGGTGTAAGATCAGCACGAGTATTTTCTTAGGCTAGAGCGTCTGTCTGAAGTTTTTGTATTTCAGCTTGACAGTTGTTAGATTGTTTTACGTCCTTCGCTATCTGGCGGACAACAGGTCGTTTCCCGCCAAGTTAGCCTTGCTTTTCGTTATTCTGGTTTGTGGTGACTAGCAAGAACTCGTCTATGGAGGAATGTTCTTAGCACCTGACTTTCGAGTGCTGCGATTTCCTTCGTGTGTTGGTATGCTTGAGCGTCTTGAGATTTGACCACATTTCTTCGTTACAGGTATCCGGGACTGTGATTTTTCTTTGGAAACGCTTGCAGGGATCCCGCGTTCAGTATTGGATGAGTCAAGATCTGTTTGGCTGGTGTTGGTAGGTTGCTGCACATCGGTGCCTTCAGACATACTGCGGTTCGTCGATAGGATGGTAGTAGAGGTGGAGGACCCAGACGTGACATCTGCACTGACGCATCTGGAGTTGGGAGTTATTTCCTCCTCGTCCGCGAGAAGCGTACTGGTGATAATTGTGCCCTCATTTCCCTTAAGATCCCCAACCTTCATCCCACTAGGTAATGAGATCTGAGGATTACAGGGGATTGCCGCAGGGACATTTGGAGCTGTTTGCTCCATTGCAGGCAAATCGGCTGGGAGAGCGTGAAAGGGGGCTGGGTGGCGAGGCTGCTCAATAATGGTCTTAGGTCTTGTGCGCAAGCCTCTTTCGAAAGCAGCATTTGCATTAGGGAACTCATCTTTGGGGTAATTGGCAGCACAAAGCATGCAGCGTACACGTGATGTGTAGCCCCTCGCAGTGTGCCCCAGTCTTTGGCACTTGTAACATTGCAGGGGCAAGCCCACATAAAGCTTAACTTTATAAGTGAAATACATCTCGACTGTCTTTGGTAGGAGCGTACCACTGAACGCCACCCTGACAGTCTGAGATGGTACCCTACCATCGTGAGTCTTCTTTTTAAGTCGTTCCAAAGAAATAAGTTGAGTCCCTACGGGATCCACAGTCTTTGCTGAAGCTTTGAGCTTCTCTAAATTTGCATCCAAATCTATCGGATATATAACACCAAACTTTAAACTGTCACCATGCGGCGGTGCTATATTCACTTCCCACTCACCAAGCTTAGTAATTGAACGACATGTAGCAATATCCACTGCTTCACCTTGAACGGCAGCGTGTCCAAGTTTTGGTCTACCGAGTTAATGATTGCGTCAGCCATTTTATCCCAGGACAAATAGTGACAAGTAACAAGTTGTACTCAGTATAGATGAGTTGAAGAATTACTAAGATTCTTAAGAAATACAAAATAGCTAGCTATCCTAAACCAATCTAGATTAGCCTACGGCAATGCTACTGTCAATAGGAAATGTAGCAGTAATATAGCGCACGATAAAATATTAGCATACGCTCGGAAAAAATAATAGCATACGCTCGAAACAGCAAAATCAGAGAGAGATCAAGACACCATACGTCCACACTCTACGACTCCAAAATTCCGACCAGACCTTTGACTTGCTTCTTCTTCTTCTTCATCACAAGAAATTTGTGATTACACTTCTAATCTTTATTGATTTTCCTTACTAAAATACATATACAGTATGTTACCTTTGATTATGCAAATACAAATTCTTTACTTGATTTTTCAAGATAAGTGTCTAACTTTGAAATATTGATATTAACTAAATGTATGGCTATGTTGCAAATATAAACAGCACTTGTAAAATAAATATTTAGCCATTTGCTAAGTTTACCATACAATTTGCTTACTTACGAGTTTTTACGGTTACCTCAGATTATGCAACAAGTTAATAAAAACGTTAGAAAGAGGAAATAAACACAAGTGAACAGGAATATTTTTATTAAACGTTCAAAACCAAGAAATTATAACCAAAACGATCCAATAAATACCGAAATATGTGTTCAGTAGTGGTAAACTTAAGTTAATTTTGAACATGGCAACCTCCATTTTTCATGATTTTTATAAGGCGATTATCAACAGACTTAGTCAGGTTTGATATTTCAGATTATGGAATAGAATCTGCAGCCGATTTTACTGCATTCCACAGGCTTACTTTGCTCGAAAACTGCCGACCACCTTCATAGACCTTCCCTTTGATCATTGCCCAGAGGTTCTCAATGGAATTTAAATCGGGGCTATTCGCTGGCCAGGTCATAATCCTTTTTGATTTAAATCCTCCAACCGCAAGCCATGTAGCAGTGTACCGTGCTCGGTGTGAGAGAACGTTATCGAGCTGAAATACCAATTTGGATCTGCATGCGATAGTCTGCTCATCGAGTCATGGAATCAAGTTGGCTTTAAGAAAGTGGTAGTACCTTTCTGCATTCAGTTTAACTCCTTCTGCCACTTTAAATGGATCAATAAGGGTGCAACTTATTATTTCCGGCCCAAAACATTACACATCCTCTTCCTTGTTAACGCTTAAGCCGTGTCTGTTGAGGTCTGTCATGGAGGACCCATCCATCTGGACCGTCAAGAGTGGCTCTGCATTCGTCAGTAAATATGACATTGGAGAAATCAGTTTCATGCTCTCTTCAGCACATTTGGCACTGTTTTCTTTGTGAGTTTTGTTAGAAGTTGTCGTTTAATTGCCTTTTTCACTTTCCATAGCTTCTGCAGAACCTCACATCTTGTCTTTCTGCTTAGCATTGGGGCTCCAGCGTTTTCAAATATCGCCTTACTCGTAGAAAGTTGTTTTCTAGCCAAAGAAACGTTCAAATGTCGCGTATCCCGAGCAGTCAATTTCCTCGTAGAGGCTCTATCCGGAGTTTTTCAGTTGACCTTACCTTCAATTGCATAAGCCTTAATTGTTCGGTGATCACGCTCTAATTCCTTGGAAACTTCGAGTGTTGTCTTACCACAAGCCAATAACGAGGTCACTTTGATCTTTTCTTCACTGATTAGGCCGCTTTTCTTGCCCACGTTGACTAGAGAGTGATGTTGCATAATCTGGCGTAACAGCAGAATCGCGCGCAATAAGCAAATGTTGTCAAAACGTGAGAAAGGGTTCCGTTTTATTTTTCTCTAATTGCTTTAATAGTCACAACATACATGTGCGCTAACTTACTATTAAGATTTTAAATGTTTGGCACTTTTCTTGAAAAATAAGTAAAAAATTGTATTTGCATAATAAAAGGTAACATACTGTATATAGAAGAAAACGCTACGACGGCCAACTCAGATTATCGTAAGAGATGCGTGCTTTCTACTGAGCAGTACACTTCAATTCGTCTTTTGCACACTACTTGGATCTCTCCCTTAGGGACAACCAAAAAACGAAAACTATATTAGCAAGTGCTGAAACATCAGTGAATTTCATTTCCGCGGAGTATCCAGAATACACAGTGAGACATTTCAAGAATAAAAAATTTCCGCGTCCAAGAAGTCAGAATAAATAATTACTACATCTACTGCATGGGAAAAAATTGGTTCCTCTACGCTTCGCTGATTTTCTACTAAATATGTACAGGTACATCGTAAACCAAAAGAAAATACAGTATTTCAATGTAGAGAAAAAGTACCTAATGAATATCAGACTCCACGGGAACGGCAAGAGAAGCTGGAAGACCAAGAACTGCATTCATTGTTACGATTAGCAATGTTTTTTTTCCACAGTCGATACTGCTTCTAATAAATACGGAGCTCTTTATCCAAGATACTCGAGGTGGCATATATAACTCGGACTCTGAGAAAACTTGTTCTTTTGAAAGAAGAACCAAAAATGAATAACTTACCATGTGTATCGATAATTATGCTGTCAAAATAAGATGATCAGTGTAAACTAAGGGCAGCTGAAGTTTAGATGAAAAAAATCTCAGAAGCGAGTACAACACATCACGATCGAAGAGATTGTTTAGAGAAGCTGTATGCATCTGCACCGAGTAAACTTCAGATTTGTCAAAGAAAAACCGGAGTCAGATATACTATTCGAGTGCCATCAGCTGCAACCTGGAATATTCCGATTTTCTACCTATAAGTTTTCTATCAAGCTTGGCAACATCACCACAGTCTCCAAGCAAGTGAATACACTGACGAAGCCAGGAAGGCCAGAGCTAAATTTTGCTTGTTTAATTCGTCAAGAGCGTGACACGAAACCTTTAATTATATAAATAAATAAAAATATAAATTTATAAATACTGTATATAAACACACGACGGTCATTCTTACTATTAGATTATTTCAGTTACTGACAGGAACAGGAAAGTATGTAGGCATAAATTTCCAATCATTACTAGTGTGTGGCGAGTTTTTAGGCTTAGCAACGAAGAGTGGAGAGGTGGGGGATCCTCCATAGGCCCCACAGGCATGCAGCCTGCTCCTGCACCGTATTTTATGTGGTCTGCTCCTGAACGATAGTTTGCGCGATCTCCGCATGCACCATATTTTGTGTAGTCTGCGCTGTATTTTGTAAGGCTGCTTCTGCACCGTATTTTATGTGGGCTGCTCTTGCACCGTATTTTGTGTGCTCTGCTCTTGCACCGTATTTGATTTGGTCTGCTCCTACACCGTCTTTTATGTGGTCTGCTCCAGAACCATAGTTTGCGTGGTCTGCGCCTGCACTATATTTTGTGTAGTCTGCTTCTATGCTGTATTTTATATGGTCTGCTCCTGCCGCAAATTTTATGTGGTTTGCTCCTACGGTATTTTGTGCGGTCTGCTTCAGCACCGTGTTCTGTGTGATGTGCTCCTGCACTGTACTTTACAGTCTGCTTCACCATATTTTGTGTGGTCGGCTCCTGAACCATATTTTAAGTGGTCAGCTCCTGGACCGTCTTTTATCTGATCTTCTGCAAGATATTTCGTGTGGTCTTCTCCTGAACTGTATTTTGTATGGTCTGCTCCTGCACCACGTTCAGTGTGATCTGCTCCTGCACCGCATCCTGCGTGGTCTACTGCACCGTGTCCTCTGTGGTCTGCCCCACCGTGTGGTATATATTCTGCTCCTGCACAGTGTCTTGAGTGGTCTGCTCCTGCATTGTGTCCTGTGTGGTCTGCTCCTGCACCTTACCCTGTGTGGTCTGCTCCTTCATTTGCCGGTTAAGTCCGCTGCTACACATAGGGTTTATTGTTCTCTGCCTCTATCTCTTCAGACAAAAAAAAAAACGGGTCCATCACCCGGACCCAAACCCAACAACTCCAACAGGCGAGCACCAGGCCCCCTCCCCCATATCGCCGAAGGAGAGCGCAGTCAGGCTGCGTTCCCATTTAACAAGTGTTCGTTGTCGTCTGTTGATCTTACAGCACACATGTTGGGTGTTACGTCAGCGTTTAGTCACATTTTGGCTTTGTATTCGTTTAACAGCAAGCTACAGCAAACGACTGCTCATCCCGCCCGGGAGCTAACTGAGATAATTACCAAATAGTCTTTCCCTCATACCCTTTCCGGAGTCAGAACCATCGTCCTTCCTGGAGACCGTTAGAAATAATGCTATTCCTACGAGACGAGGACGTTTTAGTTGGTCCTTATAGGGTTAACAGAGACACGGACTGTCGAAGCAGAAGTTTCTTCCGTTTTCCAAGTTAAACATGGAATATAGCAGGTAGTCAAACTTAGCTGTGACTTTTAGACCGTTGTATTGGGGCATCCCTCGCTTGGGTCACTTCTGCATGACTGCGTTAACTTAGTATGTGCTCTCCACTTGTGCGAGTGCCTGCAGGGGGTGACAATGTCTTTCCTCAGGTCCAGTTGTCTGCATGCACTGATTTTTTATTTGTGTGGAAAACAGAAATAACTCTAGGGATAATAAGAGACAGTGTACACATTATCAGAATATAGCGATCGATAGGCAGAGAGGGAGCACACGCCGAGCTCGCCACCGTCCACAAAAGCTCAATTATATGGGACAGAGAATTGCTAGTGTGGAATATAATGCAAAATGTCGAGTTACAAGGCTTGTAGGGCAGCTGATATTATCCTAACACTCAGCCACTGTCAGCAGTAGAGCAAAGTTACTGCGCTGACAACAACGACGGGACTTGTCCTGCTGACAGCGGTACTGGCAGTAGCCGCTGACACTCAGCGTAGCAGACTGGCAGCAGCCGCTGACACTGAGCGTACTAGACAAGCCTCACCACAAGCGACGCAATCAATGAGCGCACTGCAAGTAACGATAGACGGAGACACAGTATTGCACCCACTTATGAGAAACAAAATAAGACAAACAATACGGTTTATGGCAAAGCGTTCTGTGCACATATAACACACCATTCACGTCACCTGTCTACAACACGAATGAAAGAAATGAATAGCCTATAGCGCTCAAGCACCAAAATTCCATGTTGGGCCTAGAAAACACATCAATGCTTGAGGCGTCCTCAAAAGCGGCCACCGGACAGTCATTTACGTTAGGATATTAGCGAATTTACAAACGTACAAAGTGAAGAGCAAGCAGCGTTGAGGAGACACAGGAACTCACAACTATGATACATGGTGAAGTCATCGATAGAGCAAATAGAAGAGAGACGAATATGTTATATGAGAGCGACAGTACGGTAGCCATCATGACGAATCATTTCACCACTCTACTGTAAGCTAGCCACTGGAGCAAACTCAGGAGTCGTGTTGTAGGAGTCACTGCAACAAGCCGTAATAACAGTTCAGGGAATACATTGTTCTCATAAGCTGTCAAATATATTTAGTGTATGAAGGAAGCAACGATGCGTGCTTGAAATTGATATGTCGACATTTTAGTTAATTATGCAGGTAGATTTGTAGCTTACATCTGGCCAGCTGTGCTCCCCAGCCAGGTCACCGTGACGCCACCTTCCACGTGAGCCTTTGGCAGTGACGGGCAACAGCACACGGGCACCTTAGGGACAGCATTCGCGCACTGACGGCGCTCTAGTACATGTCGGCAAATCGTCGCACACGATAACGCGAGTATCCATTTCATAAACTTAACTTATGTGGAATGTTATGATGAAGTGGCTGCATCTATGTGAAACAAAACTTCACTGCTGCACGTGGGAATGCGATTAGTATTGTTATTATATTGAGAAATTTAAGCCTTCGTCTCCACAGCAACGGCGATCTAACAGAGAAAAAAGTAAGGGATATATAGTATGACGATAGAAATATGGGGTACCCATGCACGAAGGTATTCCCTCATAGGATCAACGCACATGGGAACAGCAAGTCAGGAAAGAAGAGGAAGATCAAAATAAAGCATGAGCAAGTAGGAGCATGAAAATGGAAGGAAGCAAAGTGGGCACGAAAGATAGACGTCCCGAAGGGCTGTGGGAATGCGAACATTCTTATAGTTACACTAGAACAGTAGTAGTAGTAGAAGAAGAAGCAACAGAAGGGTAATAAAAGAGCGGTACGACTTGTGGCACCGAGCTGGATTTTCTGTTATTTTTCTTTTGGCTTTTCTGCCCGAAGATCTCGAGTTTGAGGCGAATTCAGATGGGCTCGATTGCTCTCAGAGCGGCCAGTGCGCTGCTACTGACCGGAAAACAAAGCATCTTCAGCCATATACGGCACGGCTGGTTGCTCAGCCACGTAGCAAAAATAAAAAAAATGAGAAGAAGACAGAAGAAAGAAAAACCCCAGCGGAGGATTACCTACGTGCCGCCTCCTCACCCATACGAGAGCAGGTAGGAGCCCCATGGGATGGGTTGCTTACCATCAATTGCCGGTCTACCTCACCTAGCGCAACAAAAGTATGGAAATCTACCTAACTCTACTAACTAACCTCGTCAGCAGTAACTGCGACATCTGCTGCGGAAAAGACACTCGGGTCAGCTTGTGAGGGCTAGTCAAAATAAAAACAGATCAGTAAGAAGTCAAGAGTGGGCGTGTGGTTCCCTCTCCCCGCGGTAGAACGGCACCACTGTTCACACACCTGGGTGTTTACAACTAAAAGACATCAACAACTAAAACGCCTTGTGGCATAAGACCATCACCCGCAGTAGGGGCAAATTCAACGAATTCATTTTTGTTGAACGAGTTGACCGCACAGCCCCAATCCCTGAGATTAGCTCTTCAATAATAACGAAGGAAAAAATAGAACGCCTCGTGACTTGCCACGGTCTGCCGCGGTGGAAGCATCAAACTAAATTCGTCGCTGTAGAGAAAATTCAACGCCGTCATTTTTGATGGCCAGCTAGGCCTAGTTTTCTGGCACGGGTCACATCTAGCTAAGCCTACCGAACTCCCTACAAAAAATTATGAAGATTGCTCAACTCCTTCGACCACTTTTTGGGTGGACAGTCATATATATTTACAATATTTATTATATTGAGTAGTTAAGGCCTCCGTCTCCACAACAATGGCGATTTAACAGAGGAAGAAGCAAGGGACATATAGTATGACGATAGGAATATGGAGAACCCATGCACGAAGGTATTCCCACACAGGATCAACGCGCATGGGAACTGCAAGTCAGGAAAGAAGATTTACAAATATGTATACAGATATATATATAGCTAATTAAGGGTTTAGACGTAAATAAGGCCGTTAGGTGTAATTTTCTCCCATTAGGTGTAATTTAACGTCCAATGAATCCTTACGGGTAAGGTTAGGTAATGGGCAAGGACTGGTTCTGCTAACGTCCTAATAAGCTTTTTCTCATAAGGTTAGGTTAAATTCAAGGACTGGTTCAGCTAATAAACTCTAAAACACCTTAAAAACNCAAAAACGACCCGTTTTGAGAGTTTATCTGTCGAGAAACGTACGATGAAAATCCCGTAGACTACTGGCCGTTAGGTGTAATAGTCAAACTACACCTAACGGCAGCGGATGACAGCTAATGCAGGCGTTAGTCAGACATGCCTACAGCTAAACCCTTAGATCGCTATATATACATATGTATATATATACATACATACAAACTTAAATCTTCAACGAAAACATTATCACCTTTCACTTCGTTCGCGGGTGATAAAAAATGCCCATGAGCTAGAACAAAGCATTTAGCTGTAACGCAGTGTAACTTTTTAAACAGAACTTCAGCCAGCGAGGACAGCTGTCACCGTCTGGAAAGAAGTGCACAGCGATTGGGAGGGATAGATGAAATATGGTGGGAAAATGCCACAAAACCGCCACCGTAGCCAACCATTTCTGAACAACTGTGACACCACATGACTTTGTACCATATCTGCCAGCGGCAGCATCAAACTAAAAGCTTGGCCAAGGCGCTACTACTGGCACGATCCAGGAGCTGAACAGCGCAGGAGCAAGATGAGATCAGAAGAAAACAGGAAAAAGATGAGCAGAGATTGTCTTCTGGAGCCCTTTGCACACAGTAACGCGAGTGCTAAACAAAACAATATTCATTTCCAACAATGGTGCAGCAAGAGCAGCACAAGCGACTTCCATGCCTGCACTTATTGAAGTCAATAGGAGCAGACTGCCACACCAAGCTACGGAGTAAGGCCTTCGAGTTCTATTAAGTGTGCATAATTGGGCTTACGGTTACAGGACTCGTATGTCTTACTGAGCTGTTATAGTGAAGTGAAGCAAATGTTAGCGATATTGCTCGAGCGAGGGAACTACACTAACTCGAGACTATACGCAGCGCTGCAAAATGAAAGGAGTCGTTCATCTCTGAAGTATTTACAGTACGACAGCTTGGGTGGCAAGAACTCCGAAGGGGGGGGGGGTGAAGGCGCAACATCAAAAATAGTGAGCACCGCAGCTACCGATAAAAGCGTCTCAGATGGGCCAAGCAAAGAACTCGCGAGAGTTACTGCAATGTACAACAGCTCACGCTCACAGCACGGCAGCTACTGAAGCTCACAGATAGCAGTTGCCCGAGCAGTGTCTCAACACTACGGTAGTCACAAATAAATTTCGCTAATGGGAATAGAAACCACAATGTTAGGTTCTCCTGACCCAGTCGATATGTACTATACCATATCCAACATTTCACTGTTTTTTTTATATAGGAAACGACAGCGATACTGGCCGCAAATGTTCTACTAAAAGAAAACATTTTTTCAGTGAATATTTTACCTTGAATTTAACATGCAAATCCTGCTCAAAGAAAGGACACATAGCTAAAGTATGCAAGAGGAAAAAGACTACAAGCAAGAAGTATGTACGTTAAGCTAATCAAGATACTGAAAACTTCACCACAGTGCGTGGCATCAATCTTCAAAACAATTAATCTGGCAAGAAACTCAAGAGGTTCTTCGAATCAGAACCATGTTGCTACCAAGTCCGAAGAAGATGTCCAAGTTGTCATAGTCTTACGTGAGATCTAACCATTTCCTTAGGGATAAGGAAGTGAGTGAGACACTATAGGTAGATTACGTTTGCTTGTGAATGTTCAATTACAAAATCATGATCTTGAAATGTAAACTGATACGAGAAGCTGTGTGATTATTGTAACTGCAGAGATAGTGAATTCAATAAATGATGTGCATTATGCCGACAAATAAAAAGGCACACGATTTTCCTGTAATAACCTAATCAAGTTTTCTGGCTAAATGAAATTACGTGTTGATTTTGAAGGTCACAGTACTGTACATTCTTTCTTTGTGGTTAATGACCAAAGTTCTCTCATTGGAAGAGATATATGATAAAAACTTGAAGTTAAATGCTTGGATAAACTTGAATGATACAAAGAATGCGTCTAACACATTAGAATGTTGTATGTGCAAAATGCATATCAGCAGCCAGTTCTGTATAGGGACAGTAGCCAGTATTATTATTAAAACTTCACGTTTGAGCTCCCACGGACAGGTAATACAACCCAAATGAAGCATTTGCAACACCGGGAAGCCCAAAACGCTGCTAAAGGAAATCCGGCAAAAAACAATTAACTGCCGACTTAAAAGCCTGCAGGCCAACACGACCAAAAGCCGATGCAGGCAACAAATTCCAAACTTTAGCCGACCAGGGCACGAAGCACCGACAGAACTGATTAGTTCGACATCTGACAGCCTCCAAAGTAAAAGAGTGCGCTCCGCACGCAGCACGAGTCTCTCTCTCAAAAACCTTGAGGGCAGGGAGAGAAGAATACAACCAATGCCTCTCATTATTGAACACCTTATAAAACATACACAGTTCAGCTACTGTATAGGGACAGTAGCCAGTACTGCAGAGGGACAGCAGCCAGTACTGGCCCCCACATGGGAGCAGGTAGGAGCCCCATGAGATGAGTAGCTGACAACCATATGCCATGAAGCCCATTTTTACTATTTAACCTGACAGGGATAGGGTCCGCCAAAATACAGCTTTGAGGCGCGGTGGTCAGCACTGCTAAGGGTCCAGATATTGGTACGGCCACAGCACCACTGAGAGCCTAGAGATATACAGAGCATCACAGCTGTGGTCCACAGCACATACAGCGAAAATAGGGGATTGGAAAGACAAAAATCCAAAACGCTAAACTAACGCCAGGTTATTTAAAGAATGATAAAAAAAATTGATACTATCAAATTCGGAGCATAAAACAATAAATAGAAAGCAACAATGATTAAAATATGAAAGTTGTGAGCAAAAGAAACATAGCAACACCCCGACTGTGCTTCTCGACGTGAGGCAGCTGAACAGGCGGCGCGCGAAGCTTTGGACTAAAGTCACATAACAAACGAACTTATAAAATGCAAACTCACACTCAGAAGCTACTCGACCAGGGCCAACTGCTGGGTCACATTTTTGCGGATATCTGAATAACAAGAACTTGAGTACACACCTGCTCGCATAGATCTACACACACAAACATACTCAATAATTGCTAGCCGGAGTGTGAGAAAGACAGACTACATTAAGAAGCACACTATCACACCTCCACTAGGGCAGCACTGAGGTACAGTCTGCAATGAAGTGCTACATCGCCACATAAATATCAATAAAACCACTAGAAGCTACGGCAGAGAACAAACTTTGGTCGATGAATATAAGAAAAAAAAATAATCACCAGGATATAGGAATATTGAATTTCACATTACCAAATCTAAGGCGTATTCATCAAATGATAGACTTCACGTACATATAGTCACGAAGAGGATCCCTATCCAGAAGAAAACATAAATGAGAAATGAGCAAAATCTGACAAAGTCAACAGCGAAAATTAGAATTTAAAAAAAAATAATTTTAGTACGGTATTTTAGGTTATTAATACCTTATCTGCTCTTTAACTTGGTCAAAATCAACGCAGAACCACGAATCACGAGCATATATCAGTACTGCTAAAAAATATAACTTTTTATATTTAGTAGTTTAGGGCTCCGTTTCTACAACAAAGGCGATGTCACAGAGAAAGAAAGAGGGACATATAGTAAGACGATGGAAACGTGGAACCAATATATATATAAAGTTCTGGTAGTGATATTACGGCGACAATGGCAAACAGTCACTCATTATGGCGACATGCTGGAGCTAGCCAACAATGAACTGGCACGGTTCTACGGTTCTATTTATCGCAGGTGAAGGCCAGGACTGGCTCTGCTAAAGTTCTGATGACGTCACTATGCAACGGTAAGGCCAATAAAAAATTGGTGCTAAGTAACAAATCATTGCTGGACAATGAAAAATTGGTACTAAGTAATAAAAGCACATTGGGACGTTAGCAGAACCAGAACCTTACCTAACATATATGGGCCAATTTTTTTTATGGCGGGCTGCTACAGTAGGGTGGTGGTCGGTGGCAGAATCCATAACGCGTTTTATTATCGAGAAGACGGCGGAACCGATCGGTAGAATTTATTTTACCTCTGTTTCAGTCTACGCTGAATGATTTTAGGCCCGTTTGCACTAACACGGCTTTTTCGCCCTACATTACTATTATTATCTTCTGAGTTTTCCCGCAGTTTTGCCTTATAGGCACAGTGTCGCCCGGTAAGGAATAAAAAAAAACTCATAACTACCGTAACTTCATACAGGGTGTTCCTGAACTCTTTCCACAAAATGAAACTACAGGTTCCTTATAATAAAATAACCATATTTTACTCCATCGATGCATATCCGAAACTGTCTACTCTTAAAGGAATGTTAGTTTAAAGTTATGCCTAACCAAGAATCAATGAATGTTGTAGGGTAAATGAACAATCACTGTCAGACTATGTTTATTTTAAGTAAAACAGAGTTCATATGTTACATAGTTAGAGAAACTGTTCAAAATTCTTCCCATCAACAGCAATGCATGCGCGACGGCGCCGACGTAGTGATTGCCGAACCCGTTCAAAGATGCCTGGAGTTTCACGAATCCTCTCACAGCCGTCAACGATCTTACTGATCAGTTCTTCTTCAGACAGTAGTTGGTTCATGGTCGTCTGAAATCAGGTACGGTGCAGATTAGAATGATCAATGTCAACAAATGACCGGTGTGCACCTTCATCTTTGCTGTCAAGGGCAGTGGTCCGCCGTCCGATTCTGAACTTCAAGTCAACGTACCTTTGAAGTAGACATTTTTTGATATGCATCGATAGAGTAAAATATGATTATTTTCTTGTAAGAACTTATAGTTTCATTTTGTGGAAAAAATTTAGGAACACCCAATATATATATATATATATATACAGTACAGTCCATGACTTAGGGATGTATTTTCAAAATTTTAGAACTTCGCTTCTATTAATCACACATACCGGTACCTCATCTTTTGATAATTAATAACCCTTAAGATGTTATTAATGTGTTAAAATTTGAATCAGGTGTAAAAGATAATACGAAATTTGAGTGAAAAATATATTTGAAATTTGGAACGTCCAAAACTAAGGGACAAATACATTCAAGTCAATATTCAGCGAAAATTTAGACAAAAATATTCAGAGAAAATGCAATGTATATTCAATACCGTACTTAGTAAACAGACCCTTGCTTTCATTCACAACAAAACATCGTCGAGACGAATGTCTGGAGAATTTTCGACAATAGTTGTAGGCCAGGCCTCTTGAAGTTTCACCCACAAATCCAATGTTGGTGGAATTTCTCGCCATAACTTTACTCCTAGAGTCTCCGAAAGATTTTTTATAGGATTCAAGTGAGGACTTTGCGGAGGTCAATCCTTAACTTCATGAGTTGTTTAGTTATACCTTAATTCAAAGGTAGAGTAAGTCATTATTATTTTAAATGAGATGTAGAATGTGAAGAGAAAGGAGAAATCGGTGCAATGGGCCATGAAGTGTCGCAGCCCCTCCGATGAGAACATCCGAAAGGGAGTTTACAGGTCTAAGGTATTGTGCTCGCTCAGCCGTGAATATTGGGCATTCTATAAGTAAGTGACGGATGGACAGCCCCGTGTCACAGTTGACGCACATGGCGCGGTCTTGTCGATTGAGAAAGAAGCCGTGGGTGAGGTATGTGAGTCCAACGCGGAGCCTTGCCCGCACTATCTCCCACTGTCTGTTGCAACAGGGGGCGTCAAGAAATGGTACGATTGTAGGTTTTATCATGCGTACTTCGGGGTTAGGATATGTCTGGGGCAAGATGTGCCACTCCTGCTGCCACTCTTGCCTGACTGCCAGCTTATAGTAGCATTTAAAGTCGCTCCGAGGAAGATGTATGTGGTTTATGCCCTGTGTGAGGGCATTCCTGGCGGACCTGGGTGCCGCCTAGTTCCCGGCAACACCCACAAGACTCGGGACCCAGCAAATTTAAAGGTTTTCCGGCTTTCGATAATTCGATATTGAATTAGAGAGACTAGGGGATGAGAGGGGTTGTAGCTGGTAATTGTTTGGTTGGCGCTTTGTGAGTCGGTCACTAGTACCAACTCACGGTTGGGCAAAATTGCCGCATATTGCATTGCTTCATATATTGCGTATAGCTCCGCTGTATATGAAGATGCTGCATTTTGGATTCGGCGTGATATCTGGTGAGGCCCGTGGACATAAGAAAAAGCTGTACCTGCGTTTGTCTTAGATCCATCTGTGTAGATACACGCAAGGAATTGGTGATCCCGTGCGTGATCTAAATATATTTGTTTCAATTGTTGGGGGTAGAAGTCCGTTTCCTTACATAGTGTAAGGCATCGCACACGTCTATCGTGGCAGTACGCCATGGAGGGATTGCTCGAGGATATTCTTTCAGGATGAGGTGAGACAGGACTCGGTCCAGGAATCCGCCGGTTGGTTGAGTGTTAACATTGTCCTCCTCACTGCTCCAAGTCTCTTCTCCTTCCTCGATTGGGAGGAGCTGGTTACCATTATTGCGTCTACCACGTAATGGGTGGTGAAGGTTCACTAGCAGGCGTTGGTGATAGTTTATACATTTCAAAATTCTCGTATATTTAAGGGGTAACTGGCCCGATTCGGCCTGTAAGCTATACACCGGTGAAGTACGGAAAAGTCCCGTGGCAATGCGTATGGCTGCATTTTGTATGGGTTCGGGGCGGTTGATCGTTGATGGGGCAGCAGAGGTGTAGGCCTCTGTTCCGTAGTCCAGTTTTGGTTTAACTAACATTATATATAGACGCAGTAGGGCGACTCTGTTTGCTCCCCAAGCTCTGGACGTCAGGCATTTGAGGAGGTCCAAGGTTTTCATGCATCGTCGTTTCAAATCAATTATGTGAGGTAGCCAAGTAAGGGATTTATCAAAGATAAGGCCCAGATATTTGTATGTTGGCACACATTGTATGGGATGGTCCCCTAACTTTAAGTTTGAGGCCTTCTGCTTACACGATCTTCGTCTACAAACGTGTAGTGATCGTGTTTAGTCGGGGTTGAATACCAATCCTGTTTTGATGCTCCACCTCGAGAGGGCAGAGAGAGCCTGCATCAGAATTCTCTCCACCGAACCTCTGGAGGGACTGGAGTAGAGAATGACGAAGTCATCTACGTATAGAGAGGCGAGAACTTCATTAGGTAGTTCTTCGGCTATGCGATTGATTGCAATCGCGAAGAGGGTACATGATAAGACACTACCCTGGGGGATACAGTTTCTGACCGTAATCGATCGGGAGTGGCTACTGCCAACTCGAACTTGGATTTCACGGTTCCTCAGGACATTAAAAAGGAAGGTGGCCAGTTCTCCTCTCAGCTTAAGATACCGTATCTTCAAGCGGTATCGTATGCTTTGGATATATCAAAGAAGATTATAATGGTGTGTAGCTTGGAAGCCATGGCAGACCTAATAGCTGTCTCCAATTGTGCCCGATTGTCAGTGGTACTCCTGTTGCGACGGAAACCAGACTGTACTTTCAACAGCTAGTTCCCGTGCTCAAGGAACCACACGAGACGAATGTTAAGTATCTTTTCAAGGAGTTTACACAAGCAGCTTGTCAGGCAGATTGGCCGATAGCTAGTTGCTTCTCATGGGTCTTTACCTGGTTTTAGTATTGGGATAATGATGGATTTTGTCCATTCTTGCGGGAATGTGCCCTCTAGGAATATTTGGTTGTAAAGGTGGAGTAACAGGTCCAATAGTGGATCGCCAGCGGAGCGGAGCATGGAATATGTAATTTCGTCATATCCCGGGGATTTTTCAGCGCTCTGTTTCAAAGCGGATACTAGTTCAGTTTCTGTTATCGGATCATGGTAAGGAAGGTGCCTCTTTGTACTGAAGTTGGTGATAGTTCAAGGGTAGTTTCTCTTGTGCAATTTTGAGTCTCAAAAAAGTGCGGGTTCTACGGTTTTCACTGGAGTAAGCGGTAAAGGATTCTGCCAATACATCGGCAACCGTTGTGGGGTCATTTATTATTTGACCATTACCTCGAAGCATGGGTAGTGGTGTAGGTGTGAATTTTCCTAATACTCTGGCCACTTTCTCCCATATGGTGGAAAGGGGAGTACGGGCGTTGATGGAGGACGTGTAGTTTTGCCACGATTCCTTTCTGCTCCGGGAAAAAAACGCGCTTGCAACGTGCACGAGCACGGTTATAAGCTATTTTGTTAATGTTGGAGTGGTCTCGCCGCAAGGCTCGTTCAGCCCTCCGGCGTTCTCGAAGTGCCGTCTTGCAATCAGAGTTCCAACAGGGGACCGGTGGTCCTCGGGGTTTACCTGTGGTCATGGGCATTGATTCCCTGGTCGCATCAAGAATGATGGTCTTTATGTTAGTGCCACGTCCATAGTTGTACTTTCTAAAGGTGGTTCAAAATTTTGGGTCAGGGATCTAAATGCCCCCTAGTCAGCGCGTCTGACGTTGAGTTTTGGGTGATTTTGAACAAGTGTAGTTGCTCGGCAGGTTAGGCGGACGGGGTAATGATCACTATCGTATCGATGGTCAAGGATCTCGATCTCGGGGTTCGATAAGCAGTCGCAAGAGCAGATTGATAGGTCAATCGTAGAGTATGTACCGGTCTGTTGCTGGTAGTGGGTGTAGGACTCATCATTGAGGAGAGATATATTATATCTCATTAGAAGATCAACAATTATATTACCACAATTATTGGCTCCAGGTGCCCCCCAAATGGGGTGATAGGCATTCAAGTCGCCCAGTAGTAGAAATGGAGAAGGGAGTTGCTGAATAAGGGATTCAAGTTCTTCAAGAGAGGTGTCTAGGTGGGAGACATATATTGAGCAAACGGTATGAGGCTTGGGATGGATATATATTTTTTGGCAGCGATGGCTTGTAGATTTGTACGAAGCACAATGGGTTCGTATCTGTAGTAGGAACGTACAAGTATTGCAGCTCCACGTTCATGTCCATCGGGGTGAACACGTTTGGAGTGAATTACTTTGCATTGCGACGGAGCGTTGCAGTTTGAGTCAGTCTTCAGGGTTTCCTGTAGACAGATGCAGATTGTGTTTTATTTAATAGTGCCTTCAAGTTGTTGAATTTGCTTTCGTAATATTGAAGGTTCCATTGTATGAAGCAGGCCATGATTTCAGTGTATTTACTGCGGTAGTTTTTAGTCTAGTCAGGCTGAACGTGTTTGCTGATAGTGGAGTTATTGAGGAGCGTAGTTCCTCGTGGATTGGACCACCGGTAGGTGTTGGGTATCGGGTGGCTCCTTTGGAGCAGGTGTCGATGTTCTGGCTTTACTTTTAGTACGGCCAGAGGATCACGATGAGGAACGCGATCGATTGGGAGGGGGTGAGGGGGCTGGGGCCCAGGAGTTTGACTTCTCTTGGGTTTTGGGTCTGTTGGTTGGAGGGATGAATACCTTGCACGCTTTAGCTTGGCTTCAGACTCTGTCTCCATGTAGAGTTCAGAGTCAGGTTGGGGTTTGTCGGAGATCCGGTGAGTTCCAGTCGTTTGAGGTTCGTCGCCCTGTTGCTTTTTCTTTGTCCGAGATAGCGTCAGACATGTCCGTTTTGGTATTGGTAGGGCTTTTGGATTAGTTCTTTGATTTTTTTGGGGATTGAGGCAGTTTTGGGAGGGTTCTTTGAGTCTTGGAAAGGTTTAAAGGAGTAAGACTGAGGAACTTTTGCATCGTCTCGGTTTGGGGGGGGGTAGAGCGGGGGTATGGCAGCACCTTTTGTTGGAGTTGGTTGCAGGGGCTTCAGGGCATTTGAGCCATGGGGTACTTTCGGGGGCGTAGATGACGGGTACCGGTCCTCCAGGCCCTGAGGGGACCGAGAAGTTTTGGGAGTTCTTCAGGTATCAGGCTTGTCATGGTTGACTGAGTGATGTCATCGACCAGAAGTCTCTCACTTAGAGATTGGGAAATGGTTGGTGCTACGTGTGAGGTAGTAGAGAGTCCAGATGGGCCTCTGGGGGGTTGGTGGTTGATTGTGAAGATTTTGAGTTGGACGCTCTTTCTGGGAGGGTCTGGCAGAGACAACAGCGTAGGACTTTCCTTCCTCCTTGTACCTGTCCAGAACTATTTCTTTTGCTCAAGAGTAGGTCGTGCGGGATTCAATCATGGTAGCTAATACTTCCTTGCGGAAGATATACTGGGGGCAGGAAGGGCTGGAGGCAGGGTGCCGTTGTTGGCAATTTACACAGGAGGGGGTCATTCGAGCATGTATCCCCCTGTGGTCCCTAACTCCGCAACGGACACAGATTATGGCATTCGTTGAAAGCCGGCATTTGGTTTTTGTGCGACTGAGCTTTTGGCATCGGGTGCAGCGAATGGGGTTGGGTAGATACGGTTCAACAATCTCAGTGTGCTATTCCGTCAGTGTGATGACAGAGGGGAGTACTGATCTGTTGAAGGTGAGGGTGAAGCGATTTGTCGGGATGATTTCGCCGTGTCTTCTTATTTTAGTCTCTCTACACTTATGACTCCTTGTTCCCTTAATTAGTCGAGGAGCTTGTCTTCTGGAGTGTTGGTCGTTGTCCTGGACACAACCGTGCCCTTAACGGTATATATTAGAGAGCGGTGCTGGGATGCTGTCGCGAGACAATTGCCCAAACGTGTGGTGTTGAGCAACGGCGACCATGGTCTTCTCGGTTGGTTGCTATTAGGAGTTTATTTTTTAAGATACGTTTTACTGATTTGAGTTTACCTATATTATTACGTAGGTCCTGCTGTACTGAGATGATGTCCACGTCCTGCGACAGGTGGGAGCCTGGGAAGTTTATGACAAAGAATGTCGGATAGGCTGGAAGTTTATTTTCTTTATCAAGTTTCATTAGATCTTTAAATGAGAGTGGTTGGGGTCTCGGACGGGGGCGTCGAGAATTTCTGGGTACGTTGTATGGTTCAAGCGTAGCTGCTCTCACAGGCTCGCTGTAGGGTTGCGAAGTCGAAAGAGGTCCAGGTCGTGCCGAGAAAGTAGTCGTGGCTCCTGTGCTCGGCGGGCTGCAGGAGCTCTGGGGGTTGATGGGTTGACTCCTATCGGGAGACGTGGAGGTGGATGAGGGAAGACCTGCATCCGTAGAAGCACCCTTAGCTGCCAGCACCGGCCCCGAAGCGTTCAAAGCCGGTGTCGACCCCTCCCTCCCCCCCCAGATCCTCCAGCGTCTGTGATGCACTGATAGTCGGCAGCTGCGCAGCCGCCGGCCCCAGGCTTCGCTTTATCGGAGTCCATATCGAAAGGGTTAAGTACCTACAGGTAGGTACGATACGGACGGGGCGAGACCCCTATAGGACCGCCCCGTCTTAAGGAGTCTTTAGTGAACTAGTATACACAGAACTACGTAGGCATAGAGAAAAGCAAATAAAAAGGAAAACCACGGTCCAATGTGCAGGGAGCTGCCGACGTTTGTTCTACCTACACTTCAGATTTTGATGGAAAAACAAATATGGATGAATAACTCTGAAGTAACTAAGGGTCAAAACGTCAAGTAGGTATACTAACGTTACCACTACGGGAAGGTGTCGTACAGCTTGGCTACAATTGTAGTAATTGTATCCCAGGTATCAATTCTGAGTCGTTGGATGTTAAGTGTCCCCTCACAAAAGATAATAAGTTTATACGTACCAGTAAACACGATGGTAAAGGGAATGCTTAAAATCATCCTTAACTTCAAAGGCTTACTGGTAAAGGTTACTCATCACAGTGTGGCTTGTGGCAGGGTGCATTGTCCTGGATGAAAATAGCCCTATCCACACCTGAATTTGACAGGTAGGTACAACAACATCTTTAAGAATGTTTTTATACACCTGAGCGTTCACACGGGTTGGTAAGCGGATGAGAGGCGTTTTCCCCCGACTTCAAAAAATACCAAACACCATCACAATACCGCCCTCAAACTTCACAGTCTTTGTTGTACACTTTGCGCGTAATCTTTTATTCGCATTACTCTTAACTATGTTTCTACCATCATTTCCAAACATATTGAATTTGCTCTCGTCCCTGAAAAACACTCGGGCCCAATTTTCATACGGCCATATGACATGCTTGTTTGCATACTCTAATATATTTATCTTGTTCCTGAAACATACAGGTGATTTCTTCTGTGGGCTTCGTGCGAATAAGCCTAATTCTTGTAGTCTAGAGATAGTCTAACGTGACACATTTACGCATGTGTAATTCATTACCCTTCCTATTTCTGCTGAGGACTTGAAACGGTCCTTTAATGCCATGCGCTGCTTGAGCCTGACCTCTCTAGTCCAAGTTTTGCGGGGTCTGTCGGTTTTTTAGGCCTAACAATGAAGCCAGTTTCTTTATAAGACATCATCATTCTACCAAAAACACTTTTTGAACGGTTTACACAATATATTTCAAATCTCTCGAGTAGTACAATTTTTCTTGTGTAACTTAATAACATTTTGTCTTGAAGAAGTCCACTGCTGCATTATTTACAAATATCGAGCAAAGAACCTTTTCTTCACTGGAAATGCAGCAGTTTGGATCAAGTGTGCAATTTATTGGTTTTGTTCATATTTGTCCCTTAGTTTTGGACGTTCCGAATTTCAAAATAAAACTTTTTCACTCATAAATTTCTCAATATCTTTAACGCCTGATTCAAATTTTCACACAATAATAAACATTTTAAGGACTATTGATTATCAAAAAATGAAGTATGTGTGATGAATAGAATAGAAGGTATAAAACATTAAAAATTTGTCCCTTAGTTATGGACGGTACTGTATATCAGTCTACATACCCTATAATAACGCATGGGAACAACACGTCACAAAAGAAAGGAAGAACAGACAAGAAAATGAGCAAGAGCGTGAAAGAGAAAGAAGTATGTGAACGCAATAATAAAACTTTCCGAATAACTAGATAATAAGGCTAAGGTGACCTAGAGCTTCCCCAGAGGAGCGATTTTCCATAGTATTAAGTGTGAGAAATAAGCTTAGGATAGGATACGTTCATATTACTTCAGAAATTTTTTGATACTGCAACTAAATAATTTAAATTTTCATGAAACATAGATTATTGTGAGTGTTTCAATTGTTTTCTGTAATTTATCGGTAGCGACAATCTTCAGGAGCATGCAATAAAACTAATCACAACATGTCTGAATCTACTTTTCTTCTTAGCAATCGATGCTCCTTTAAAACCAATTAATCAATGCAGGGATACTTCCCTATTCCTGTTCCGAACGTTGATCGGTCCTCTCATGGTGTAACGTTTCGTAAACTTAAATTTTTCTCAGATAAAGTTTTAGTGTCTGTAGGTTTGTTTATATAGCTTATCTTCTTATTCTTGTTTAGTAATTTGGAAATATATTTTTCTTTCTCAGTGTCTTGCACTAGTTACTTATTGTAACTAGGGACGTGTAACTTAAAACTCATGGGAACTGTTAATGGCTGTAAATTTAATATTAACCCTTCATCGGGCGGCTGAGTAGCGCCTTAGTATGAACATCATTATAGTAGTGACCGTACACGGCCACTTGCCCGGTAAAGGGTTAAAAGACAATAAGCTTCATTTTATGATAATTTAAATGTTCTAGGGGCAGCATTCAAAAACTTATTAAGAAATATGTGCGTTCTGAAGTTATTTTCACCACTTAGGGAAGGGCAAAGCTAACATACATAACCCTTGGACCTGCCATACGCTCCCTCAGGTTCTTTCTTAAGAGAAATGAGCTTGGTAAAAAATTCGTTTGAACAGGCATAGCATTTGTAAATTGTATGAAAAAGTAATATTATGTTTATAATCGAGAGTTCAGAGCCTAATAGACAAGAAGACTAACACTGCAAAGGCGCTGGTCATTGATTAGAATCGCAACTAAGTCGTGTGAATAAAAAAAAAAACAAGCGATGTTACGAGGTGCAAGAGTTTAGCGTTCAGAAGATAGCAGCTCGTGACTGGTAGAGCTTCGGATGCTGCCGCTTACTCTCACTTGAGCTAACACAACGCTGTGTTCTGAAATTATAAAATAAATTATAAAATTGAAGCCAACAAAAAAGTATCTATCCATTCACTGCAACGTAACCAAAAACACATTAGAGTACAAACTACATAAAGGCTTAATGTAAAGGTGGAGATTTAGGTGGTGCAGAGAGAAGGAAGGTATAGAGCTCCATCGGCTGCAGGGTGAGCACAAACGACTTGGTGATGTTCACTCCCGAGTAAAGGTGAGACAGAGTTGCTTGACGGACCTCCTCACCGAAAGTGCCGCCCAACACCTCACTCAGTTGGACCTGCAAGCGAAATACGGTCAGAGTGTCATAGGAGCAGTTCCGTATTCACATTACACCATACAAACCTGTCGAAATGCAAACTGAAACATTTCAACAACAGGACAATGTTAAGAAAAAACTCATTACCTTCTGGCAATGATCAGAGTACTGATTTTGACTAATGGACAGAATGGTATCTGGAGCCGAAGATACAGCGGTCGGCAGTTATGGATATGGTTGTAGGAAGCAGAGGTTACAGCGCTTGGAAGCTGAGGATAGGGATAGGGGTCGGCAGCTGAGGAAATAGCGATCGGATGATGAGGATATAGCTGTCGGGGTTCTAGGTTTTTTCAGCGTGGGTCAATTCACCGTTGGTCTTTTCGCTGTATGGTTATTTCGCTGTATGGTTATTTCGCCGTGAGGGTATTTCGCCGTGATGTAATATAAATGGCGTGGTTATTATATAAATTACATCCAACCACGCCGAACCTAACATGCTATTATTATTAAGATTATAAAAAATGACATCAAGTGATTTACTAATCCGTAATATAAATAAAAGAGCCAAGGTTACGGAAGCAAACATATTTAGGTTTAAAATCTACTAAAACTTTATAAACGTTTGGGGATCTACATGTCTTTTGAGAAATTGTTTGTCCGCCTGAAAGATCTTTCAAACTTACCACAGTCAAACCTTACTGATTTCCAACAGCGGCTACAGTTTTTGGTTAAAAAATACTTTTACGGATTCAAATCCTACAAGATATTCTCAATTTTATCCAAGCAAGATATACAGGCCCTAAGAGACCTTCCATGTAATAAAAACATTATAGTGTGCAAACCAGATAAAAGTAAATGTGTTGTTATTTTAAACAAAACTGATTATTTGGAAAAAAATGACAAATATAATGTCAGAGAATTCAAAATTCGCCATCATAACCGAATTAGTACAGAAGTATTCACTAAAAGTAGAGGATAAAATAAATAACTTTCTGCGGAAACTTCTGCGTCTTGGTCACCTAACTGCGGAAATTTACAAAAAAAATTGTACGTCTCAGGCTCTGGTCCCGGAATTTTGTATGGACTACCCAAAATTCACAAACCCAATTTTTCTGTTGACTTGCCTTTTAGACCAATTTTCGCCACTTACAACACCGCCAGTAACCGCATTGCAAAATATCTTGTACCGATTCTAACCCCTTTTACCACTAATGAATATACAGTAGACAATTCTTTTAAATTTGTGGACCGTATTTGCTCTATCCCAAATGCCGACAGGTATTTTATGGCTGCTTTCGATGTAGAAAACCTTTCTACTAACATACCTTTGATGGAGACTGTAAATATTTGTTTGGATAATTTGTTTCGAGGCCAGATAACCAATGTCATAGGTTTAAGTAGACAATATTTCAAGACACTTCTCGAGCACTCTGCTTTAAATTCATTCTTTTATTTTAATGGCAACTTGTATAAGCAGAAGGACGGATTAGGTATGGGCTTACCATTAGGTCCTACCTTCGCCAATGTATTTATGTGCCATCACGAATGTAATTGGTTAAGAGATTGTCCTGAAGAATTTCGCCCCGTTTTATATCAGCGATACGTAGATGACACGTTTTTACTGTTCGGTCAACACTCCCATGCTCCAAAATTTCTTCATTATTTGAACAGTAAACATCCTAACATCAGATTTTCCATGGACTGTGAAGTTAATGGCAAGCTCTCCTTCCTGGACGTTTAAGTTTTGCGTTCCAATAACACTTTCAAAACGTCTGTTTACAGAAAAAGTACATTTACTGGACTTGGCAACAGTTTTTTCAGTTCTATCTCAAGCAGTTTCAAAATCAATGCCATTTCTACTCTACTTTATCGGGCGTACCATATTTGTTCATCTTATTTTCATACGCATTATGAATTTCAATTTTTTATTTCATTTTTTAAGAACAATGGCTATCCTCAAAATTTAATACAGTCGCAAATCAATAAATTTTTTAACAAGTTATATGACCGCCAACCCATGACGGCTCCAAGAAGGAAATTTTTCTTTTCAGTGCAATATTTCGGACCTCAGTCGTACAAATTAAAAACAGCTTTTAACATTGTTATCGAAATACTTTACTGATATCGATTTTAAAATCATTATGACTAACAATTACACAATAAGTTGATTTTTCCATTTTAAAGATCGACTTCCTCTCAGCATGCAAAGCTCCCTCGTGTATAAATTATGCTGTGCACAGTGTGCATCTTTTTACATAGGGTCAACCTATCGTACGTTGCACACAAGGGCCAGCGAGCATGCGGGGAAGAGTTGTAGAACGGGCAACATTCTCGCCACCCCGCTCACTCTTCCGTTAGAGCTCACGCAGAGCAGTGCGGTGTGCCGGTGTCTCTTAATGACTTTACTGTTTTAGCATTTGCAACTGACCATTTTGAACTCTGAATTTTAGAATCAATGTATATTTCGCAATACAAACCAGTTTTAAACGACCTAAACAGTGCCCATCCTTTATATATTACTAAGAGATAGATTTCTTAGCTGTGCATCATTGTTCATACATAGTATTTTATTCCTTACTTTTAGATTCCTGGTAGTCTTTCTATTTGAGTTTTAGAGAACTGATAGTGTCATTTTTTCTTATGTTCTTTACTTATCATTTCAGATACTGATGATGTGACATGTAGATCTCGAAACGTTTATTAAGTTTTAGTAGATTTTAAACCTAACTATGTTTGCTTCCATAACCTTGGCTCTTTTATTTAGATTATAAAAAGTTTCAGCTTCAGCAGCAGAACTTCCTAAGTAATGGAGACATAATAAAAAGAAAAGGTGGAATAAAATGAAAAATACAATAACCTCAAATGTAATGCTGCACAAAATCACCGAGCATAGTCATTTACTGCACATGCAATAATAGAAAAATCAAATTAAAAAACGTATCAACATAATTTCAAATCCATTCACTTACAGGAAAATGAAATAAAGTTAATAATAACATACTGGAATTTAAAATACCATAATTCACGTGAAAATTGTACATGTTGGTTATTTACTAAAATATAATAGAGTGACTAAAAATAAGTAAACTGTGCTTATCAAAAATGAAAAGAAATAGTATTTGATTAAAATTTTATAATTGACCAAGCTATCGTCAACATTGACACGGTCGGCAGAGGCTTCGCATTGCCCGGCCAGTCACTTGTGACCGATCCAGGCGGACGACTTAAACTCAATTTACCTTGTGCATAGAATTTTCAAGGTGTATTGACCATTAAAGTTAACATCAATATTTTGGTTATTGATAAAAATGAAACAATTCATAAAACAAAAAGAAGGCCCACACTACATTGTGGAGGGCTACGCCGTGGTTCTTGCTTCCTATGTTTTGTGTCATTTCGAATGTTTCATTGTTATATGTATTGATCTTGTTTACTCACGTTTCATGCATTGTCTTGTTCTTTTGCATGTTTACAGAAAGGTTTATTTAATCGACCAGTATTTATACCTTTCTAGTTATTCACTTTAGTGCTTGTTTTTTTCACTACACCTGAGCATCCAGTTGTCCATCCTGCTTTTCTTCACGAGTTTTGCTTATTCTTGAGCTATGGCCTACTTTCTGTCCTTGAGCTCTGGTTACTTTGGCCATGCATGAACAAGTCACCACTGCCTTTGGTTTCTTACCAGTCTTTATGACCAAGAGGTGAGTTCATCTAAATGCTTTGCTCATCTTTTCTGGATACCAGCTATCACTTTAATTTAACTGTATTACTCATGTGTTTGAGCTTCATTTGCTTTATGGCATATTTGGCAAGTGGTTTCTATCATTGGCTATTTCATATTATTGAACTGATATAGGCCTGACGTCAGTTGTGTGCTATGTCTTGCTATCCTTTTTCCATTTTTGCTGTTGCTGGTATTGTTTTGCTTTACTCTTTCTTGATTTGCGTGCTCCTGTCCTCTTTCTCAGACCTGTTGCTCCTGCTCACTACCCTACCTTGCCTGCAAACCCCGCCAGCTTGTTAATCGAATATTTGTTACTCCAAATGGTGAGTTACCAATTCATTAAATGTTTATTCGTGGGACACTATATTGCGTGACGTGGCTGTGTATCTGTTTAGGTGCAGTGACGCTTTACTATATTTATATTGTGCAGCCATCCGGACATTGAATATACTTGCTGTTAAAACGCAGTCTTTTGAATAGAATTCAATGGGCCAATACATATGGTACATTTCTGATAATCATTGTCAGTTGCACTAAGGGCAGTTAATACCATATACCAACTAGAGACTTATATTATTTGATACTTCATCTTTTAAACCTTGCTGTTCCTTGTACAGTATAGTTATAGGTTTAATTTCATTTGAGCATCTATCTAATTAGTTTGCTCTTGTTTGTTTCTGTAAATTCAAAATAAGTTCATTGTGAATATGTTCAGTTCTTTTGTGTGTTCCTGCGTTTGTGTTACTCTTGTACAATGGAGATTGTTGTCATGTCTATATTCAGTATAGAAATTTATTGAGTTTATTTTTAATCACATTGAAATTGTATAGTGTTCTGTTAAATCTGAGTTACTGATTTACTTAGCTACTTTCCATACTATGTTTATTACATTGGTGCGTTTCCTATTTCCATAGGAGCAACCTATCTTGGGGGTCACCTTTAGATTTTCAGTCTAACGGGATCAGCCTTCACTCACCATTCAACTGACGCTTGAACCACCACCTAAGATCAGCTTATTGGTCTTATTGACCTGAAACGGCATGTCGCATTAGGCCTACTCATGATTTGGATTTTTGTTGACTTTCCATCCAATGTGCAGTACTTCTGACAGCTTAGATAAGATTAATTATCCTTACCTAGACACACTAACTTACTAACCTTCGCCCTGTTGTTGTAGGATGAAGTTTCCTGCAGGGGGCAGATTCTGTCTGCTGGGGCCCTGCGACCCCCCAGAATTGAAATTGTTCAATGGGAATGTGCCCATTGTTGTAATTAATGAAATTAAGTATATACTTTAATTAAATAGTCACTACTAAAGTAATTTAATACATTGTTGAGTAATGTTGAATGATTAGGTTATTATAATTATTCATGTGAGTGCACTCCTCTCAATTACCCTTCTTCCCTTATCAGGTTGAGCAGATGGTTAG
>LQNS02278160.1:3496784-3508902 GCA_001587735.2 Parhyale hawaiensis
GAGGACCTAGGATTGAACCTTGTGGTACCCCATGCTTAATATGTTCACTCGTGGAGATGGCATCATTGACGGTGACATACTGTTTTCGATTCTGTAGGTAACTTTTAATGAGTGCCTTGGCATTATTTCTTATTCCATAATGTTCCAGTTTAGTCAATAAAATTTCAGGGTTCACCGTGTCGAACGCTTTTTTAAGATCTAAGAACAGGCAAATTGTGAAAGATTTTTTTATCGAAGGCAGGCAGTATATCATTTATAAGATGGGTAATAGCTAAAGTGGTATTTCTACCTTTTCTAAAACCATATTGCGAGTGAGGGGGGATATTTTGCTATAGCAAAACTCATGGTTGAGCAGCTTACGTTTCGCTAATGGAAGATCAGGCCTGCATGGATGAGACCTATAATAAAGCAAAACCTTTACTGGGAACTGTAACAATAAAAAGCTCAATCACAAAATTTCTGCCGTCATTTCTAGCGGCTGGGCCCTCTAGTCTTTCAATAACCGAAAGACTATTGGACAAATATGACACATTAGGGTATCTATGATACCAAATCGAATCAATTCTTTTCAGTGTTGCTGAACTGACTGCAAAAGTAATGAATTATTTTCATGACAGAAAATAAGAGTGTTGATGCTCAGTGATTAAGCTAATTAATTAGGATGCTGTGAACCCTCATCTGGATGATCTTTATAGTTGGTAATTGTATAAAGGAAGCATGGTTAATGAAGAAGGATCAAAACAAATTATTCGCCGTCATTTTATGACAGAACGGGTACTCAAGTTTATTTATAGGTTTCGTGTCACGCTCTTAACGAAATAGATTGGCAAAAAATAGCTCTGGGCTTCCTGGTTTCAACAGTGTATTCATCTGCTTGAAGACTGTGGTCATCCTGCTAAGCTTCATAGAAAACTGATAGGTAGAAAATGTTCCAGGTTGCAGGTGATGGCACTCGAACAGTATACAGTATCTGAATGCTGGTCTTTCTTTGACTACGTTGAAGTCCACTCGAAGTAGATGCATACGGCTTCTCTAAACTATCTCTTCTATCGGATTGTGTACTCTCATCTGAGATTTACTTCACCCAAACATCAGCTGATACTCTTATTTAGTTAATTATCGGACAACTGCTAAGATATTCTTGAGCGGTCAGCAGGCAAGTAAAGACCACGATGATTTCTCGGCAGCAAATTATTTTCTCCACTTATTTTGAGTTCTTCTTTCAACAGAACAAGTTTTCTTTTGAGGAAAAAATATTCTCAGTCAAAGTTATATGCCACCCTTGAGTATCTTGGATAAAAGCACCGTATTTATTAGAAGCAATATCGACTGCGGGCGAAAAATTTCGTTTGTTTTTTTTGTGTATTACCCAAAGAAGCTGGGTGTTGTTCAGCCTTGCACGCTTATCTGAACAGTTCCCTAATTCAAGTTGACAGTTGCACAGCATCCTACACAAGGAAGTTAATAAGAGCCTTACATGTATAGAAGGGAGCTCAACTGTCTTCCCTAAATAGTTGATAACCTGGGAAATTATAAAGTGCATGTCCCGTCAACACGCGGCAATTCCCCATTCAGGCAGCTGCCTTCTATACATGTAAGGCTCTGCCTTGATATGTTTGTGATGATGCTACAGGCAACACAAGACGGGTCTTCGCAAATTCTTCGCTGTCATCATTGACAGCGCGGGCACTCAAAAGGCATTTATATGAGCTAGCAGCACCCGTGAAATATTCATGGTCTGGCTTAAGGCGCTTCAGATAGATCAATGAATTCTTCACATTGTACCACGGCAAATCTCCATCAACATCACGAACAACACCGAGATTCGATGTATGATATTTTATATGACCAGCCTTTTTGCTGATAATAATTACTGAAGCTGCCCCGTGGGACATATTTATAAATTGCTCTGTCTAACTGGACCCGTGAAATTCATTTCGAAGCAAACCACAATACAGGTTCCCATAGATTTATTCTTAATTTCGGGCGTATAAACAATTAAAAACACCTGGCCTGTGGCAGAGAGATGATTAGTCACCAGCCGTATCGCAGATACGCCAGCTTCCCGAACTCAATACAGCTCGAATTTTCTTGCATCTATTTTGTGATGAAGAGCGTGACACTAAAGGTGGGTACGTAGATATGTACAAGCGTATTAATATAGCTGGAGCGCATACTTCCGCCAAGCAAGGCAACGGTAGTAAGAAATTCAAATTGGCTCTGAAACTATGGTGTTTACTGTATCAACTCCAAAATCTAATCATTTGTGCATTTTGATAGTAATAACAGCTTGCGCAATTTTCTTGAAGATCAGTTCACTACTTTTTGAGTTAGCCTATGCTGCTACAAACGTTATGACAAACATGAGTCTAACATACAAACGAAAGAAACGATCTGCACCAGATTCGATCATTTATATCTTTTAACATTACTAACAACCCCTATAAATTTCATAAATAGCCATTCATAATTTTTTATTTATTGTGCTAACAAGCATGAAATTAAAAGCAGTGACAAACGAACAAACGGATCATTATCAAAATTTGGTCATTTCCTCTTCGTTACATACCAAACGACTCATGTGAATTTCATAAAAATCCGTTCAAAACTTTTTGAGTTAAATCATTGAGAAAAATGATGCAGACAAACAAACATTTTTATTATTATATTGTGGGTTTTCCTGCCGTATTAGATACAAAGACTATATAACAGCAATCCAATTTTGTATTATATAGTTTTGAAGTTTAGTCGAACTCAAATGAGTTCTATTAGAACAATCTTGGCCAGGTGCACCATGTCTGGCAAGATATAAGGCGCGAGCATCTCCAACTCCACACGGCTCAGCCGTGCGGCACAGAGAAGGAGACGAAAAACGAAAAGAAAAGAAGACAGAAGAAAGCGAACACTCGTGCGGGGGCTCCCTTTCGTGCCCCCCCCCCCCCACATGGGAGCAGATAGGAGTCCCATGCGATGGGTCGCTAGCCACCATTCGGCGGCCCACCTCGCAGAACAGAAGGAGAAATATAGAGAACCTAATTAACTCTACAACTAACCTTCTCAGCAGGAACTGCGGCCAGATGCTACATCCCCAGCGGAGAAGGCACTCGGAGACAAACAAACGGATGGACAGATTTTCACCAAAAGTTAATCATCTGTTCCTCCTAACATGCCTAACAATCCCTGCAAATTTCGTCCAAATCGGTTCATAACTTTATGAGTTATCTTGGTGACAGACGGACAAACACGACGAAAACATAACCTCCTTGGCGGAGGCAATCATTAGTTTAACCACCGTTGCCGCCAAGAGGCGATCCAAACAGTGATACTAGTCGGCCAGGAGGCTCAAGCAGGCAAATCGTCTTTCGACATCGGCTCTCCTCTGCCATAGAGTATAAGTTGGCTCAGTGCGCAACTACTGGCAGGAAAATGGCGTAAAGAATAAGAAAAGACACTCGAGTGGACGGCTCTTTTTGTAGCCTTCCACACGAGAGAGGCTAGAGGTGTCCCACGTGCAAGGTCTGCTACCTCGATCGACAGCCCATCTCACGGAACACAAAGGGAAAAATAAACAACCTACCTAACTTTACAAAACTAAGCTCAGCAGGAGCTGCGACCAGCCGTAAAATCCCCTTTGGGAAAGGCACTTGGGACCCTTATGTCCGTGAGGCCCAAATATACGGTGACAGGGAAAGGGCCGGCCTGAATATACCCCTGAGGGCTAGCTAGCAGACTCAACTGGCTGCTCCGCAGCTCCCTAAAGAAACACACAGTTGTAGGATACTACTGCATATTGAGCAGGGGGACGACATTCTGAGACATGGTGATAAGGGGTAGATAAAATAGAGAAAAAATATACTTGACCTACATTGTTATAGCACTTGCATAAAAACACAGACTTTGACAATGAATGAGATATCTTGATATCATATAAATATAATAACAAATTGCGTTACAGAGGATAAGGGACCCCTTGCGGGCTCATTCGTGATAACAAAAATAAAATTAGAAAACTCACTTGGAAGCCATTAAGATCGGTATAGAAGACATCCTTGTTGTCGACATCGGACACAAGTCTCATAGCCAACTCGTAGTTTTTTGTACTGCGGACGTTGACCAGGTTACGGACAATGAGACCCTCGGATGCAACACCTAAAACAAATGAGATGCTGACACACCGCATAGTAAGTTGTGCAGGAATACAAGGAATACATAGCACAACAGAACTCCAACAACATTTGCCTAGGGCGGGGTGAGCGGTCTCCTCTTGTTTTTATGAAGCTACTACACGGCATTCTTAGCCATGAGTTAGGATAGCATACTTCTGTTAAGAGTATCAACAACGACTAAAAGTACAGCTACGGTTTAAGCTCCCACCAGCCAAAATCAAGGCATTTTTTGAGTTGAATCTTCCCCCGCTGAAGTATGCTATTGGAGGGATAATAACGAGAAATTAGCGAACGTATACAATGACGGTTCAGTTGATGTCGCCTAGACAACACACCCACCCATTAAATCCATATGCAATAGTTCGTGGTGCATATGAATACTCGCCAGGGCTCGAATGAAAGCACGACAGTGAGTCAACCTTTAAGCATGAGAGCTGTGGCGTCGAAGACCACAGACTCATATGATAACTACGACCCACCGACGGACCTCATTACGGTTTGGTCAGTGACCTCGTAGTCGACGATCAAACGCAGAAACGTTGATACTGACTCTCAAACATCAAGACTTCGCCTCCTAGGTTGAGAATAGAACACTTGACTTCCACACAGATCGAGTTAAATTGTACAGGCTAAATTACTCGAAATTAATTGATAATTAACTCAAACATCAATTGATCTACTGATTAATGGGCGAAGAGCTAATGTGTTCATATACATACATTCGTTAGTTCAACCAAACACGATTCAGCCTAAATATCAAACAAATAGACGGGACTGTACTCTACGGCTTGCTGAAAATCCCAACTAGCTCTTATGGCAGCTTAATGAAACGTCAGTGATATATTTTTGAATGAACATAGTGACCTCAAACAGAAGTAAACTCTTGTGGTTAAAGGAACAAATTCGTACCAAAAAGTCAAAGGTGTGGGACGATAACTAAATTTTAGGATGCAACAATGACCTAGATTTGATCAAAATGAATTTAACCATTCACAAACAGAGAGTGCCCGTGTATAAGTATTTACTGCTAATACTGTAGATACGTTCTGTGTGTCACAACGAAGTTTATTTTTGTTATTGATGGCTACAATGATTGGACAAGTATGCAGGTTTCATCAATTATCCATAGGACCTACCTGGAAGAAGTAGTTCATCAATTTAATATGGTTTATGATAAGACTAGCCTAATCTTACATTACATAACCTAACCTAATATTACCTAACATAACCGAAGTTTACCTGAGCTAAACCAACGCTATCTAAATCTGGCTTATCTTGACCTAAATAAGGTTAATACACCGTGAAATTTAAAGAGGTTCCATTGGTCTATAGTATACTGCTTGTATGACACCCATCAATACTTTCATTTGTTCGCGTACTTGATCGGGAGAAAATTCAACTCACAAAATGCCTTGATTTTGTCTGGCACCCATCAATACTTTCATTTGTTAGCATACTTCAGCGGGGGAAGATTCAACTCACAAAATGCCTTGATTTTGGCTGGTGGGAGCTTAAACCGTAGCTGTACTTTTATCGCTGCTTGAAAAAAAAAATTAAGCAGTATAAAGGAGATGACCTTAAGTCCATTTCAAGGGCAAAATACTTTGATTTTCATTTTTCCAAATCACATACACTCATATAGTAGTATTCACATTGTCTTGGGGCGGCTTAGCTAGGATAAAAGCACCGAATTTGGCATGCAGACCAATATAATAAGAACATATTTGGAAGTGGAGCCATCAGCCAGCTGCCCCAGGCGGCCGTAGCGAATATTTCTAAAATGGCCGCCAGCGGATTCCTGAAAGACCAAATATAAAGTTTTCTGTCGAAGTTCTTGGTAAATGTTTATTGAATGTTCTGAATCAAAACATGCCACATATCTACTAAATCATGTTTTATGACACACTGCTAACATTCATTAAGTTATATATATATATACTAATTGAAAATGAATATGCTGAAAAGTTCTCTGATTTGCAGTCCCATATACTGCCAAATTACGTTTATGATGTGCCGCAAAGTCAGAACATTCGTCTTAGGGTGCCACTGCGCAGGAGACGCCAGTTTTTTTCGTGTTGGACTCATGCTACATGCTCACATGTAGAATGCTCATTATCAGGCCAACCCCATTGTCTGGCCACCGGATGCCTTTATTTTTGTATGAGTCAGCTTTGGGTTGGGCTCTCGGTAACTCTGGAGTTGAAGGAAATGCCACTCTAAAGGCGGATGAGACCGTTTTGGTTCAACAGCATCACTGAGAGGAGATGAACTTGGGCGTAGCCATAACCGCGTGCCCGGCATTACACAGGTAGTTCCTCTCTCTGCCTCTCGATGGCACAATTGAGTCTTCTACTTTCTTCCTTTATCCTCTACTGTGCTAATCCTATGCTGTGAGTGGCATGGCCATTGCAGGTTGGTGGAAGCACCTACAGTCCACCGTGACTGTCGTCCCCCATAATCTGACGAACCTAGGGGTTGCAGTAGCCCTGCTCTGTATGCAGCTCTGCCGAGCAGACCATGCTTCTGCCTATGCTAATCATCTTTTTATTGGATTTCTTTCATTTGGTATTTTTCTGTGTATTTTTGTTTTCTTCAGAACATTTTTGCATTCTTCTATATATTTCTGTATGTTTTTCTTCCTATCTTCATTTCTCTTTTACTATGTGGTGATGTGAAGAAAAATCCAGGACCGGAGGTGTTGTATTTTTTATTGCAATATCAGAAAAGTGCATGCGAACCTCGCGGAGTTTGGCTTTTTGTCATGTGGTGTAGATGTCGGGTGCTATTCCGAGACGTAGGTGACAGAGTCGGAGTCAAGCCGCGGAGATTGCCTTGGCGGGTTATTAGTCCCCTTTTCACAGGCCATGGGGATCGGAATCAGGATTCCGCGGGATGGCCGTCTATGTCCGGAAAGGTTTCTACGCTTACCGGCAGTCACTGCACGAATGTGCCTGTCATGAGATCATGGTAGTGAGGGTGTGTGGCCGTTTGAATAATTTTTATTTATTCTCGATAGATCAGAACCCTACAACTGATGATTAACTGTATGGCTGACGGTGATGGCCTAGATCCAGAGTACGCATACTAAGTCAGCATTTGAATTGCGGGAGATGTAAATGCACCACAGGAACAGGTTGGGATCTGTGTCACCGACTGATGGTCATGGTGAGGCTGCATTAGAATTTTGCACCTTATCTAGTTGTATGCAGTTAGTTCGTGAGTTTACACATATTGCCGGTAATTGGCGTGACCTCGTCAAAACTGATGTCTCGGACTTTTGAGGACTGAGTCAGTTGATTCCCCTATTGGCACTACTGGCCACTAACACCCTCTTGTGTCTTTGGGCAGGAACCAGGTTGTTTCTGTGGTAGACACCAGGAGAATGGTGTTCGCTAAGAGCAGGGATAACTGGGAGGCCATTATTAGAACAGTAAGGACGTTACCTTGGTGCAAGATTATTAGCAGAGAGGATGTGGATCTCTGTGCTTAACGACTTGACAGTGTCTGTTTTGGAGAGGTTTATCCCGATGAGGACTATTCTCATGAGGTCTCGGGACAAACCGTGGTTTGACGACCACTCTCGGTAAGCTTTCGAAGCTAAACAAGCGGCTTATCGAGCATGATGTCGTTCGCGTGACCACACGTTGTGGCTGATCTATGTTGATCGTAGGGCCGAGGCTAAGCGTGTGTATGAGAGGGCACAGTATCATCAGACGTACCCTTCCAGGGAGTCTTTGCTGAGTACTGACAACCCACATCGTTCGTTGAGTAAGTAAAGGATTCAGTTTCGGTGCTGAACCCTCGTTGCCGCCACTTGTTGGTTCCGGTGGAGATATCATTGGTGATCCGTTGGCTGGTGGAGCTCTAGTCGGCTCACTTTGATGGGAAGCGGTGGTGAGATGTGTCGTCATTGCTTCATGGATGTCACCATGAACCTCGTTTAACCTCTTTGGCGTTCAGATCTGGTACAATCAGCGTTACTGCTTAAGGGCCTTCATCCTTAAGCAGGTGTGGACCGGGTATGCATGTTTCCTGTTTTATAAGCAACATGCTGGCGTTCTTGCCCCTAAGCTAGCGGTCATCTTCCGGCGCCTGTTACGAATACGAAATTTTCTCCGTTGTTGGCGTACTAGGTATATTACACATACTCTCAAGGGTCCAGTGTCGCCCCTTGTCGCCAACTACCGACCCATTATGCTGACACCCATTTTGCCGAAAGTGATCGAGAAATTCTTCGCTTATAAGCTTGGTCGTTTTGCTGAGGTTACGAGTATGCTATCTGCTGGTCAATTTCCATACACAACTGGTTTGGGTTGTTGAGACGCATTGTTGTCGGTGTCACACCATTTACAGTTTACGCTCGACTGTTGGTCTGAGGCGCACCTTGTGCAGTTGGACTTAAGCGCGGTGTATGACAGGGTCAACCACAGGGATCTATTATACAAGCTTGAGTCGTTTGGTGCTAGTGATAGGGTTCTGTCCCCATCATTCGCGATTTTATTTCAGAGCGATCGCAGAATGTGTCTGGTGAAGGTGTTTTGAAGGCCTAAGTCGCGGTGAAGTCAGGCGTCTCTCAGAGCGTACTTGGCCTGCTGTTGTTCGTTCTGTATTCTCACAAGGATGAGGAACTATGGCCTGATTTCGACAAAAATAGTACACTGATTCAAGCCCCCAGATAGTTCTAAGAACTAATTGGGCAAAAAGGAAGATTCAAATATCATGTATGCAGCAGCCACTGGTCAACAATAAGAAATAACTAATGAATTATGACGAGGCAAATTAAAAAAAATGCATCAATGAACAATGTCCTACATGCCAGCAACTGGGAAATACAAAGCTCGGCTAACAGGTAGCCTTAGAGATACGCACATGACTCACTCTAAACACAGCTCAATCTCCAACTAATAGAATGATTCGCATTTTTTACTAATTGCTCTGGACAGTCTAAAAATGACATTTAAGTTTTATTTTGAACATTTGGAGAGAAGTAGAGCGCATAACAGTAATTGGCAATCCGTTCCAGATTTTTACAGAATTGAAAAAAACGAGGTTTGGCACACGGCCCTCTGATAGAACGTAATAATTAAGCTGCCATTAGTTCGAAGCCTGCTATTATGATGGTGCGTTGTTGCAGAAAAGGCACTAGGGATCCTGGGAGCCTGATATGTTGTAAATAAAACACTAAATACCTATGTAGAATCTAAGGTGGAGCCGATGCCTGCTAGCTAACAATTTCGAGTGCATAGGCAAAAAGTAAGAGGGAGAATAGGAGAATAAAAGATTATCCGCACTTCTCCAGAACATGCTATGAAAAACGGGAGGTGGAAATAGCATCGGTGTTTGGCATGATAGCTAAATAATATACCTACATTTTGCTCAATATCTTCATTGACTGTATCCATACACAGTTGAATGCAGCTGGAGTAGGATGTAATATTAACAACTAGAGCACTGTGAGAGCGAATACCTCCGCCAAGTAAGGCAACGGTAATGAAAAATTCAAATTGGCCCTGAATTCATGTTTTTCTTTCTTTTTCTCCGAAATCCAATCATTTGTGCGGATAAAGTTTGGTAAAATCCTGGTAAAACCCTGTTTTCTGGTAACACCTGGTAAACTTTAAAAATATGAATAAAACTATGGAAATTCATAATCATTTATCAATTGGCATGGTCTCAAGTTGTAACTAGAACGGGCGCAAGCCGTAACAAAGGTAAATGCCTAATCATCAAGAATAATTTATACATGTATGAAAATTTTGTTATACACTTTCCATGCAATATTGCAACAGCTGTACTGAGTGACTACAGACTGCAGCTGATAGTCACACAGCTGACACAAGCCCAAGAATATTAAAATAAAATATCACCTACAGTATAAGGCTGTATCGGCATATATGAAGATGTGAATAGGAGTCTCTTAGATAGGTCAATGATCACACACTCTGAATTTCTATGTAATTGTAATTATTTGCCAGTATCTGGTATATGCAGTCAGCCTGTCAAACTTCACTACTTCAGTCTAGATCATATATAAATCAGAATGCTAAATGAATGATGACGCAGTGTCTTTACTGCCTTTGCATCATTTTTCCCTCAGGGTCAAAGATTACATGGTAGGTAACGTGGATGCCAACAACTCTTACGTGCCGTCAGTATGTTTTGGTGTCACCATGTCCATGTATGGTGTGATTGGTGTTGCACTGCATTGGTGTATGCATGGAAGTGTGATTATTAATATGTATTCATCATGATTTATGAATGATAATACAAACCACGCCCAAAGCGCTATCTTGAATAGAATGATTGAATTAAGCAATTCAATGGCATGACGACAGTGCATTATCTTTTCCACACGCCCTTTGCACCGCATGGGTTCAAATTACTGTCAAAATGTCAAGCAGCTGGGATTGAAGGATTTTTGTCAGTTGAAATTTTTCCTACTTGGTGACTGGTACTGGATGTATCACCGAGTGGATCTGACGCCAGGGTGAGTATCGCATAGTGATAATTTATTTATCACAGTTGCTGTACTGCGTTATTTATTGGGATCAATGATTTTATATTAGGTACGGTAATAAATTGTAAGCCCCCAGGGTGAATTATCGAATAGCTATTGTCATCGCTCGTGTCGGTCTGTCACACAATTCTACAGTTTTACACAGCATAGGCAAATGACTTGATAACTACATGCTCAGCTACTTATATGATGAGCAAAATTCAACTAAGATTCTTTTTCGGACTTTTAATCTTGACTTGAAAATGTTTCATCGCATAGCCTAGGTGGTCTGCAATCTGCATGAACTAAGAGTAAGTTTACAAGCAATTTTTACCAGAAAGGCTTGATGAACCTTGCTGCTTTGGGGATATATTTTTGTTTATACATCCAGCTAGCTATATGCAGATCATTTTTGTTTTAAAATTATCTTTGTGATTTTTCATACTTTGAATCTGGATTTGGAAAAATTTACTTGCATGGCATAGCTACAATCAATTCATAGATATTCAGTTTTTGGGAGAATATCTTTGAAGATAGCTTTTGTTGCTTTTTGGTTAATATTGTTCTTTACATGTTTAGCTCCTCCATACAGAATCAAATTTGCAGTATTTTTTTCTAAACTTTGATTTTACTTTCGATTTTGAAGGTTGACTTAGAATTTATCAGAACGTGGCTGTTAGTCATAGGGCTCTAAGCCAGTGATATGCTTCGTGGGGGCCAGTGTCTTTTATTGATATAGCTACAATTATTATCATACCAGGAAATAATACTGTAGGCACTGTTGTGCAGCAAATGTGAACAAATAAACACAGTGCCAAGCCATGCTCACACTAGAGCTTAAGAGTAAATTATTAGCAATGATTAATTGATTGGTGCTCATTATATACATACAATTATCAGCATTGTAGTTAGCGACTACAGTTGGTCCTGAAACCACTATTGTTTGCACTTCAGCACTTAGATAACATTTACCATGGTTAAAACATAGCTACTTAGTCCTGTTAGCCTGTTACCACGCTACTGGCTTTCCTTTTGTTGCATTGCTAACTTGTAATTTGAATTGAAATTTATTAATCAAGTTCGGTTGTAAAACACGGCACAACTTTAAAATCAAGGTGAGGGCAAAGACGATTGATCTAAAAGACATTATTAAAAATTGGATCTAAATTTGGACGTTTCGACCCTATAGGTCATCATCAGCATTCTGAAACAACAAATAAACCAGATGATACACTGTTGGTACAAACTAGTTCTTGTTCTAATGAGCTAAAAAAAAAAAAATACAACAGTTCATCTATTGAGGGGCGATCTTCAATGGGTAGAACGACTGCAAGTCGTTAAGGTTCGGTTTCAGTTTGTTAATGAACAGAGACTCTAGGATTCGCAGGTCGGGACTTGAATTTGCACTGCCAAGAATTGAAAAGTTTTGTTGTAAAATGGGACTATTGCACTGTTC
>LQNS02278160.1:3543097-3553155 GCA_001587735.2 Parhyale hawaiensis
AAAAATTATGACCTGTGAGTGAATTTTATTACTTTTTATGACTTTTTTTATGACCAACCAGTTTTTATTACTTTTTATGACTTTTTATGACTTTTATGACCTAGTAGACACCCTGTGGTGAAGATATGTCCATCGTTTGTTTGTTTGTCTCCCTCATTTTTCTCAATGCCATAACTTAAAAAGTTATGGATGGATTTTTATGAAATTAACATGAGTTGCTATTTATATAACAAAGAGTAAATGAAAAAATTTTGGTAATGATCCATTTGTTCGTTTGTTTGTCACGGTTTTTATTTGTATGCTTGTTAGCACAATAACTCAAAAAATAAAGAATGGATCTTTATGAAATTTATAGGGGTTGTTAGTAATGTTAAAAGACATACCTAAATGATCAAATTTTTGGTGCAGATCGGTTTATTCGTTTGTATGTTTGACTCATGTTTGTCATAACGTTTGTTAGCAGTTAACTCAAAAAGTTGTGAACGGATCTTCAAGAAAATTACACAAGCTGTTATTACTATCGAAAGGCACAAATAATTAGATTTAGGAGTTTATACAAAGAAAATAATAGTTTCAGAACCAATTTGAATTTTTGCTACCGTTGCCTCGCTTGGCGCTGGTATGGTTTCTCAGAGTGCTCTAGTTTAGAATTAAGATGCGCGCGAAAAGTGCATGCGTATATTGTACATTGGTCTGTGAGTAGTTACATGATGCGCATGTGCACAGTAAATTATAATCCCTAGGTCTATTCTGAATTACCCCTGTACTATCCTTTTTCTTTTGATGTACCTCTCCTCGGCCATTGTTGGAGTAGTAGAGATATTATGCATTCAAATTAAAATTTTTTATTACAATACTATGACAAAATGAAAGGTTAACATTTACATTTCTTTTTGTTGCAGTTTTTAAATAGAAATAGGTAGCTATATATGATCTCTTCTGAAGTAGTTCGTATAACATTTATTTTGAATACTTGGTCTCTAAGTTAAGTTGCAGGAAGCTCATCATACATCGAAACCAGTCATTTTTTTAGTACATTGGAAGAGTGTGATTATAATGTAAGTGCATCGACAAGGGTATGAGAACATATAGAACGCTTTTTGTGATTTTATTTGAACGTCGAGTGCCTCAACATGTTTTAAACCTAATTTGTCGTAGGCGTAAGCTGCCAACAATTTTTAGTCTACTGATCAATGTCTCCATACAGTGTATGTCTATGCTACAACCAATAAGCAGAACTCAGTGTTATGCATAGGCATTGAGTGAAATGAATCCGCCCTTTCAGAAAAGGGTTAATTTCAGTCAGACGGGTTTAGACTGAATAGGGTAGGTTAAGTCATGGTAATTAGGGTTCAGCAAGAGTTACGTTCGCCTAGGTTAGGCTAGGTACAGTTCGGCTGGGTTATGTCAGGTTAGAAAATAGAGAACTGAGAACATATGTAATATATCAGATAATAAAGGTTGTAAGTTTTTATAGTTATGCACACATCTCATTAACATAACTCTCAATTAAACCAATAGAACCTGGCCTAGCCTAGCCAACATAACTCAAAACAAACCTATCCATTTGATATGTTACTGACTTAATTCACTTATTGGCTAGGCATTGCGCTCAATGCTCGGTGACACTCCCTGTAACATGTACATAAAGTACACAGAGACTCATTTAGAATGTGAACTTTAAACACACGTGGAATTTTCACGTACTGCTCACAACGCAACGAAGTTCAAGTACATCACACACCTTAATAGATGCCGATTAATTATGACAATAAACTTCACGGCTCGTAAGTTGTAAATTTACATCAATTTTTCAAGGTACACAATCAGCAACCATCACCTTTGGCTCCTCCAGCTCTGGTCAGTAATCTGCCACGTGACTGGCTGACTGAGACTGTACTTGGAGAAAGGTTCAGGAAAAAATTCGCGTCCCGTGGTGGCGGGGTATTGAAGGAATTACTCCCCAAGACAGGTAGTCCGATAAGACTCTGACTAGTTGCGTGTCGAAGGTTTTAGATATTGCGTAGCTAATTGGATGTGGGTATCTGAGTAGTGCGTAGGTGGTTTAAATGAGAGTGTGTCACCTGTATTTGACTGAGAGTTCCCTTAATGCAGCGTAACTTACGAGCTGCAGTGCAGAATGGCGAAGGCAAGATTTCGAGACTTTCCCGATTATTTATCTCGTATCAAACGTACTTCATGTACGTACGGGAGTACAAACATCGTTCGCCATCTCCACCCCGGGATGTGATCGTATCACGGGGTGGAAATGGCGAACGTAGAGGCTCTGTATTTACGGTTATTGCGTTGGCAGAACCTAATATTTTTATGCATATAACATTGTTAAGAACAGATAACCCTTTATAGATGCATGTTATTAACATTACATCTATTTCTTATCATCTGAAAGACAATCTACTTTTCCCTTATGAGAGCGCACCATTATGGCTAGTTAGCTAAGGCTCTCATTCAAAAATCTCTCTGAAATAGCTATGAAATATTAATAACCTGCATCTTTACAGGGTTATATGTAACAAACAATGTTATGATGGTAAAATGTGGTGTTCTGCCAATGAAATAAGCATAAATACAGAGCCTTTACATTCATCATTTCAACCCTGTGTTACGATCACAACCAGGGGTGAAATAGCAAACAATGTTTGTGCTACCGTATGTAGCTACATGAATTGGGGTAAAGAGTCAAGATACACAGGAAATAAACATGCATTTACCAGCTACCATCACTCAAACTTTTGCTATTCTAGCGTCGTTAGAATTTGAGAAATCACAAATTGCAAACAGGTTTTAAGGAAAATGTATTTTCATAGGGTGTGATGTTTTATAGGGTCGCGATCAAATATTTCTTAAAATACTCAGAAACATGCTACAGTTTTGAAATTTAGTTTGTTATTAGACTACATTATAGGCTTCCATATAGTATATAGCTCAGCTTTGTCCATGACTCATTTCCTGCTTTTTGGTGGTTCGCCATTTCCGCCCTTGCATTTCGCCATTTCCACCCCGATTCGCGGGGATCCAAAATCTTCGTTTTTTGCATGTGAGAACTAAACTAAACAAGGTATAATGTTTATTTTTATAGGGCAGTTAGGTGCTTATTAGGGATGTATTCATGTGACGTTGCAGCCAAATTGTACTATAAGTATTTAAGCTAGGACGAATTCAAGATTTTTCGCCATCTCCGCCCCGGAAAACACTACTGTTTAATTACTGATGCCGATGACATACGCTAGACAAAAGAAAGAGTATCGTCATTTTTTCGCCCGAAAGTTTTGTTGAACTCTTCTAAAAATAGCTTCGAGATTGCGAATAAAAGGGCGTGAAAATGTGTACTGTCAGTTCAGTTTACTCCGCAAGTGCCGTTAGATAACTGTCGGAGGGAATTATAATTCAAAATCGTTTGCAAGTGTGTGCTATTTATATTTAAATGGGCAAATCAAAACATCATACTTGTTCTTTTGGATAGCGTGTGGCATCGACGTGAGAGAGGTGTTTGCTGTTCAGAATATAGGGATATGTAAAGCTGTAACCGGCAAATCACACACATCCGCTTGATAATGGGATTTTCAGGTTAAAATAAGCCCTTTAATATTTTTAATACGAGGGGAATTCAAAAAGTTCACGGAATTGCTGATAATATTAAACATAAATTGTAGCTTTCTTGCGTACGTGCAAATGTAATGCTCTGCCAAGTGTGGTCCTCTTCTCCGCTGATTCGTAAGTTGCCGCAGTTGAATAGGCCCGCAGCTGAATAAGCAAATGAGCAATTACTCATTTGAGCATCACCATGAAGCGTTTGATATCAAAGTTGCTGGAAGTTCGTTACTATCAAAATTTTTCTGCGCCTTACTGTCTGTGGGGTGAATGGTAATTGCGTTGCGTTCGAATGAATAAGCAACAAATTTTAGACCTTTGTTTGGGCAGCGGATTTGAGACTAATAATTTTTAGTACTTTGATGTTAACAAAAACGAGGACCTCCATCTCATCGTTGAAACCATTTGTTCTGACCTGACTTGTGTATGTATAACGGTCGGATGCCAGCTACCATATCAGACAGCACTTCACGTTCTTGGATATATAATGACGCTGCGAGAGAAATTTTTCGAAAACTTTTTGAATTCCCCTCGTATAATAAATTCAAAGCTAAACTTCTCAAATTTGTACATACAATTACTTATAGAGTTTTCAAGTCTCGTCCGACCAGATGTACGTTCAAGTGAGACTTTTCGGCAGCAATGCAGCGACAAAATCATGGAGAATTGAGGGCGATATGAGTTACTATTGCTTCGCTAGTATTTTCTCACTTCTCACTCACTTGACACCGTGTAGGACTTAGCCCAGGGGATCGTACTGCCTTTAACTCTTGATACCTGCTTCACAAGTGTAAATCGCTACAGTTTTCGTCTGCTTGATTAGTCTTATAAAGCGTTTCAATAGGTAGTAGGATGCTTAATCTTTGTCTCTCTTTTTGAAAAGTTTTTTCCAGGTCACTGTCGGGATGGCTTCAGCCAGTCCGGCACAGCGCCAGCCGTGAGGCCGTCAGCCGAGCGGCCACGCCATCCGCCATGTGGCGTCCGGGACAGCCAGCCGCTGGTCACCTCAAGGCGTGTGCTAGCTCCGCTCCTCATGCCCACTTGTGAAGCCATCGGGGCAGGTCACCTGGTGCCTGCACTCTCCGGTTTCACTTGCATCGACACCAACTCTCCCAGCGAGCTTGCCTCGTCTTTATTGTACTTCCCCCCCACCCAAAAAAAAAAGAAAAAACTTTACAAGAGGAAAAAAAAAGAAAAAAAAGAGAGAGAAAAAAACTTTACAAAAGAAGAAGGAAAAAATAGTTGACGGCAGGGTGCAGAGCACGACCTTGGTTATGGCAACCAGGCCCTTGCGTTGCTCTCCACCTGTTGCGAGTGTTGCTGTGGGCTTGGCATGGCGTCCAAATTTGCAATAGTACCTCACTCGCAACTGCAGAATAAAACGTGAACTGCAGGATGCAGTGCACGGCCTTGGTTATGACAACCAGACCCTTGCGTTGCTCTCCACCTGTTGCGAGTGTTGCTGTGGGCTTGGCATGGCGTCCAAATCTTCAATAGTACCTCACTCGCAACTGCAGAATAAAACGTGAACTGCAGGATGCAAAGCACGGCCTTGGTTATGACAACCAGGCCCTTGCGTTGCTCTCCACCTGTTGCGAGTGTTGCTGTGGGCTTGGCATGGCGTCCAAATCTGCAATAGTACCTCACTCGCAACTGCAGAATAAAACGTGAACTGCAGGATGCAAAGCACGGCCTTGGTTATGGCAACCAGGCCCTTGCGTTGCTCCCCCCCCTGTTGACAGAGTTGGTATGGGCTTGGCATGGCGTCCAAGTTTGCAATAAGTACCTCACTCGCAACTGCAGAAAAAAAAATGGACTGCAGGGTGCAGAGCACGGCCTTGGTTATGGCAACCAGGCCTTTGCGTTGCTCCCCCCCCTGCTGACAGAGTTGGTATGGGCTTGGCATGGCGTCCAAGTCTGCAATAGTACCTCACTCTCAACGGCAGTGGAGTGGGAGCTCCTTTCGGCACCAAGCCTCGGGCTATACTGCGAGGAGCTCCGTACTGGAACCCCCCTTCTCCCTTACGAAGTGTTGCCATCTACGATTGTCCCGCTAGTAAGACAACCGGAAAGGGGCCAAGGTCCCAGTGTTGCCACAGAGGGCGCTGCCCCGGTGAGGCAACACTGACCTATACTTCGACAGGGCGCATCGCTCAGTCGCCCTCCGTGCTTGAGCCTGGGCGGTCGACCAGCTCCTGCGGCATGGGTATGGACTGGGCATGGCGCCCACGTCTGCAAAGTACCACACCTGCGCAGGAGCATTTATTAAAAAAAAACACCAATCGCAGGGTGTGGGTCTCACTCCGACCCTGGTGACGCTGAGTCTATGGCTGAGGCTGTGGAGGTCGATCTGGGGTTGCGGTGCAGGCTTGCTACCTGTTGTAAACGTTGGTATGGACTTGGCATGACGTCCAAGTCTAGATTCCATGATTGTATCAGTACCTCGTTCCAACAGCAAAGGTGTGGGAAAAAAATTACAAAACATGGATGTCGGTCGGCCACAGTCAGAGGCGTGTTTGGGGCCTTTGACCTGCTTGCAGACCTACAATAGGGTGGGGCCGCCGAGCCAAGAGGGCTCGAGACTGGATAAAGGAAGGCTGCGCAAAGCTCAAAAAAAAAAAAAAAATTAAAAATTAACAAATAAAATACAAATAAATAAATAAATAATAATAATAGTAATAATAATAATAAGCATTTCTGCAGCGTGCACAGCACAGTCTCGGTTTTTGAAACCTGGCATTTGGTGACCCTGCAACTGTTGCGTCTGAGGGTATGGTCTTGGCATGGGTACCACGCCGACAGTAATACCTCAGTCCCAACGGCAGTAGAAGTGGAACTCCTCTCGGCAGAACGCCTCGGGCTATACTGCGAGGTGGGCGTACTGCAACCCCCCTTCTCCCCTACGAATGGTTACCATCTACAGTTATCTCGCTAGTACGCTGGGCCACTGCAGGTGCAGCTGCCCTCAGTCGGCTCCCAGATTGCAGCTGGTCGACAAACTCCTACGGCGCGTTGGGTAGGCGCGGCGCACGGCGTCTTGGTCTGCAAAGTACCACAACCCCGTAGCAGCAGCAGCCACCAGTCAATCTAATTCCAATTTCAAGGACTATGACCCTCATCATCCCCGTATTTACTAATGAAAGGGCAATCAAAGTATTTCCCTCCTCTATATGACGGGCCCGGGCTACGCTCCTTTCTGCATGGATTTAATACAATTGGCCCTAAATTCATACCCCAAATCATTCTCATTGGGTTTAATTCGCTCCACTTCACGCTTCTTTCACGATCGTGCCTCCATAAGGAGCCAATCAGCCGGAACCCCGGCTTTAATTCACTTGTGAAGCCGTCGGGGTAGGTCAGCAGGTGCCTGATCCCGCGCATTGGCTGCGCCCTCATTTATTACGAAGACCAGCCGCGGTTACCCGCATCTTCTAGCATGGCTGTGGTTGAAGCAAACCTCGACTACCAAAGCCAGTCTCGCCACAGTAGTCCAATATAACTACTTTACGCTAGTTGCGCGACTGGCAGAGCCCAGCCGCGCGCATTGCAGATCTCCGGTCCCGCTAACGCCGGCGGAGCCCTAAGTTCCGTTCACCCTTCGCTTCCAGCTCGACTTCTCTATCACCATCACCACGACCGTACATTCGTGCTCCGTACTGAGCCAAATCTACAGATTTTACGCCCACGACGAAGTCAACATCGTTGTGCGGAAGCTCTTAAAACCCCTGCGAGTACCGTCAGTCGGCCTGTGCTGTGCTCACCTTCTCAACCTTGCACACGAGATAAAACACATGGAATACGCGAACTATATTTACTTCGCCAATCAGGCTATAGGTGAGGCCCCTGGTAAGGGGGACCCACGCTTTCACATTCCGTATTGCTATTTGAGATTACCTTTCTGGAAAGCTAGAGACCAAAGCCTAATCTTTCTAGGGTTATTTCGTGAGAGGGCTTCCCAAAGTTCTTACGCAGACCCTTCGATCGAAAGAGCTCCTAGGTTCTACGCAATTATTCACAGGAACCAGGACAGTCCTGTCTTAGGACCAACTCCTTGTGAAATTATCCTAAGCTTGCCTTCTCCAAGCTGATACTCGTAGGAAAATAATCTCTAGGCCTTCACGCCTAAGAGTAATTCCGCAACTGGAGCAGACCTCGACACCTCCGGACACTGCGTACGCAGATCCATCCAGACCGTACCTCTTACAGATCGCAGAGCGTGTCGAAACTCCCTCCAGAACGAGCCAACCTTACTCCTCTGTCCAGAGCGCACAAATACCCCTTAACGACCTTTACGATCGAATTAAGTTTCCGCCGGGCCACTGCGCCCTGAAAAACCACAAAGGGGGTACTTGCGAGCTGATGAACCACATCAAAATGAGAGACTTATATATCTCCATCAATTTCCAGCTCCTCTTAGAGACTGCGTATGATGGGTGGGGTCACGATCGTTAGCTACTTATCTAAGCTACACCACTTTTGTCGGACGGCATAGCGTCCCTTCATAAGGTTGCCGTAGCAACAATCTCAAGATTGCACTATTCTAGGAGGTACCAGCAAACCTTTGCCTGTCTGGAATGCAGCAAGCACTGCACTACCTCAGCACAGTCTCAAACCCGAGTTCAGAACTCTCGTACTTAGCAACGCAAACTACGTCTTGCTTGCAGGACAAGCTCTCGTAGGTAGCTCATCGCGCTACACTACTAAAAGAATATCTACATCTATGGACACCTCCTCAGCTACTGAGCCTAGCTACCTCCATTTTAGCCCCAATATAACCTCAATACTATAAGAAACACCGGTCTACACCACTTCAGAGTGAAGACTTATGATCAGGGCATGGACCACATCATCGCTAAACAGGATTCCCTTTCTTGACCTCACGAGACCCACGTGAGGGCACTCGATGTCTATACTTACTTCCGTTCTAATGTTACAAACAAACTGGGGCATAGCGCATTTGCCACATCTGAGACTTCAGACCCTGCGTCGAATCTCTCCAATACGCCGATTCCCCTTACCGAACCGCAGACCTTTTCATGAGGCAGAGGTCAACTATTGTTTCGAATTATCCCCTCAGGAACACTCCCCAGTCTAGGGCTATTAGTCGGGTAAATACTGTATCCCAGCACCTCCAAACGTTTGGGAGGTTTAATTGTAGAACACATAAGTGTTTCAGAGTGTGCAATATTTAGCAGTTCCACTGTTTCTTTCCACTATTCCAATACTCTCTAACCTCTGGCACAGCCAACTTGCCCCGCTTGTGGCTGGTGAAAGTTAGTCATTTACAATTCGCTTGACCTGAGCAACAGATGTTCGTAGTTGCTAGGACCCACCCGTCTACTGTGCGACAGACTAAATACGTTTTGCCCAATCGCGGATTATTTATTCGGAGAAAGGCTTCACAACCGAGCCTCAGGTCGTGCCCTGACGTTTCCTTGCCTAATAAGCTTATGCATGCCTGGTGCTGGAATCTCTTGCAATAAGCCAATATCGCAATTTACCCAGTCTAGTGTGTCTCCCGAAAGTTCTTAACTGTTTTGTTGTCTCTTCTTGGGGGCAGAAGCGGCCATCCTAACGAGCCAATCTTCATATGCGTTTTCTATACAAGCAACGGTCCCAGTACCATGAGGGTTTATTACTCCTTTTGTCGCGTACTGGGGAGCATGCACCTCAGCTCTCTTGGCTTCTATGAGCTCCCCCCTGCACCGCCTGTCGTTGCGTGGAAGACTCAAATTCGCTTATACAAATACAGCGTTGAAAGGAAGCAGCGTTCATTTCCTTCAAGCGTCAACGGACCCGCATTGAGCAACGAAAGCTCAATAGCAGCCACATAAACTAGACCACCCGGGCTATGTGGGACTTCACGCCACTGACGCCAAGACCTTACAGCACTGAAGCGTGACGAGCGGGCCTCTAGTCCGTGCATTCAACTGGAGGGAGCCATCACCGTCATAAATAGCCTCTAAGGCTACTTACGCCATGTCTTCCTCGAGATAGTCTCGGGTATCAGAATTACTGCCACCATCCACCTAGTCAACGGTAAACTATATCACCGTCCGGGCCCTGTGCCGCGAATGCCGGTAATTGTACACTACCTGTGATTCACGGCATCCTGAGGCGGGAGCTGCAGGATCTTTCCCTGTTCCTTCAGGTGATTCACCCAATTCTCTCAACAGCCCTAATCAACTGTGTGTATGGTGTCGTTCTTAGGTACAACTATCGAGCACCGCGATAACACGGCCGCCCTATTGGATGCGTCCAGAATACTGCAGGCCCATCCGAAAATCAGACTGGCTTGAGCTCCCCCCCCCCCTCTGACACAGTACGTTGGCACCGATCAACTGGATCTGAATCAACACACCAGGATCTGTTTAAGATCTCCACTTCGACAGAATAATCCTATAGATTGCACCAGTTCCAGGATCTTCCCGAGCCGAATTTAACAA